>JAFLJL010019037.1:94227-133249 GCA_018398815.1 Conus ventricosus
ATAGAATTTGAAAAAAAAGTTCAACGGTAGATCAATGGGGTAAAATTTTAAAAGCCCTAAGTAATGCAACGGTTCGGGTAAATATTGATCTTTTTACCAAAGAAAAATAGACGTTTTTTTTTTTTAAAACTGGTATTAAAAAAACCCCGAAACCCGCACGGTGATCATTAAGAGTGAGCCATCTGTATTTTACCCCCAAAAAAATTTGGGTATTTTTTTTCTCTAGGGAAATTTCCCGGGGCTTCACTTTGCATAATATTTGGATTCTCATTCTCCCACATCATGTAAATTTAATCAAAAAGTGGGTTTTTCATCTCCCCGTTGGGTAAGGGGGAAAACTAATTGCTGGCACAAAAACACTGTTGGGTTTATTTCCCACTTTAAGGGAAGTCTGATACATATGATCCAATTGGTTTTAATTTAAAAATTCCCGTCGGGCCCCCTTTAAAGGGAAAAATTTTTTTTGTTTTATTTGTCCCTTTTTCCGAGAAAAAAGTTGTCCCCGGGGTTGAGGTCCCCAAGAAAGTACTTTGCACATTTCAAAATTTCGATATTCATTTAAAGGCAAATTTTCCAATTTTCCCTTTTAATTCCCCAGGGTTGATGGTGAAAGGGTACACCAAGACCAAGCCTGTACCTTTGCGAAACGATACTTTTAAGTTTTTTAAATAAATAATTTGGGGGCACTAAAATAATTTCTTGTCCATAGGATATTTTAATTTGAATTAATGTTTTGCTAAGAGTTTCCAAAAAATTTTGCTGCTTTTCCCCCCCCTAAAGTTTACTTATAACTTTAAAAAAAAAAATTTAAACATTTTTTTTGCTTTATTTAAAGATATGGTTGGGTATGACGTTTTTCCCCGTTAGCTTTGTTTTGGGGGAAACAAACCCAAAAATGGTTTCCGAATCCTTGTATGAAATTTTTTTCGTTTTTAATTTTAAAACAAAGGTAGCTCAGCAGGATTACTTTCCATTTTTGAAAAGCATCATAGGGGTCCCTTTTTTGAAGATAATGCAAGACATTTGTTGACCATATAATTTTTTATTTTATCAAGTTCCCCTTTTAAAATAGCTTCTTGTATAGTTTTTAAAGCCCTTTTTGATGTATTTTTTTTTATTTAACATTTTATCCTATCATTGTAAAATTTTACTAAAAACTAATGTTTTGCAAATGTGATGGGAAAACCCTTCATCAATATATTAAAAAACAGAGGGCAATTACGGAATTTTTGGCAAGCCCCTGTGAAGAGATCTAAAATTTTTACTATGAATTTCCCCACTCTAACCTGTATACTTCTTTTTTCAAAAAGCAATTTAAATTTAAAAAGGATAGATGACCCGATGAAACCCTTTTGTTTAGTTTATAAAAAAGCTTTGGGAAGCCCAAATTGGTCAAGGGGTTTTTTATATCAAAGAAAGTAAACAATACTTTTTTCTTCCGCAAACTGTTGTTTTTTTGTTTGTTTAAGTTTCACTAAATTTTCCATTGCAACCTCCTTTCCGAAAACCGCTTGGTTAATGGGAATATTTATTTACTTCACAAAAATGAACCAAAATTTTTTAAAATAATTTCCCCTCCCGAATTTACACGTTTGTGAGGTTTGAGCAATTGGGCCCGTAATATGTTTTCTACTGGAAATTTTACCATGCTTTAAAAAAGGAACATGGGCAGACTGTTTTCCCGGGGTTCTGGCATAACACCCTCAACCCAACATTTTGGAAAAAATTTAAGCAACCAAATTTTAAAAAAAAGTTTCTGGCAAGTTTCAAAATAACATTAGAAAAATACATCTAATCCCAAGTTTGGGTTTTTATTGGAAAAAGATATAAGTTGGGATTTTTTT
The DNA here is from genome assembly GCA_018398815.1 of Conus ventricosus. Lineage (NCBI taxonomy): Eukaryota > Metazoa > Mollusca > Gastropoda > Neogastropoda > Conidae > Conus > Conus ventricosus. The sequence continues at coordinate 96,072 of JAFLJL010019037.1, forward strand.
TACTTCATAAAAAATAAGTGGGGGGTTGATGGGAAGGGCGTTGTCCCTAATGGTTTTGTATTCATCTTTCCTTCTTTTCAGTTTTATATTTTATTTTTAAAGAAACCCGACCTTTTTAAGCGCATAGAGTCTGAAAAAATATCAAACCCAAAAAATTTGCCTTTTCTTTAGTTTTAAAGGGAAAATTTTTTGTTCTTCATCTTTTAAGGGCAAGATGGGCAAATTTACACCTTTTTTTTTTCATGAAACTTTTTCCCCAAAATTTTTGGGGGATTTTGTTGGTTTTTAAAATTTCCCTTTGTACAGAAAGGGGGACCCGAAATTTCCTTTTCGCCTGCGCTATTAAACCTTTTTGCTATGATGAAATTGCTTTTCTTTTGCAATTTGATTTCTGGGATTTGTTCCCCTTTTAGATTTTCTTAAACATTGATTTCTTATTATTTACGGGTGCATCACAGGTGGGTCCCCCAGGGTATTTCCCAGGTTTTTTTTGATTTGACTGGGTGGAGCTTTGGAATTGCTACATCCGCACTTTAAGAATGGCACAATTTAAAATATGAAAATAAATGGTCTTTTGTTATCAGTATTTAAAAACTTCAGTAGACAAGCATCCAGACATTTTTGAATTTCCCCCCGTCACAAGTTTATAATTAAATTTTTGGGAAATTTTTCACGGAGATTCAAAACTCTTTTCATTTCAATTTAAAAAGTTTTAAATAATAGGAAAAAATGATCGCTTCCCAAGGGGATCGTTAAAAAGGGATTTCCCCTACATTCTGGGGTAGGAAAGGGAAAATAAAAAAGTTAAAACAAAGCTGATCCCTGTGGGTTGAGATTTTCCGGAATTCTTTGGATGCGGCCCTCGTTTAAAATATACAAAAAGAATCAACGATTTTTCAACAAAGCGGACCCAGGGGAACTGGTCACAATCTTTATCCAGAATGGGAATGGGGCCCTTAAAAACCCCCGGTATCAAACCTTTTTTTTTATCTTGAAAAATTAAATTAAAAACCCTTTGTGTTTAAAATTTATTGGGGCCTTTTGGTTTAAGTACGCAGAAATTTGTTTTTTTGTATGATTTCATTAAAATTTTTCTTTAAACCCCACACAAATGTAAACCCCTAGTTTTATTTGGTGCAGGGGGGGGTTGGTTTTTTTTTAATTTTATTTTTTAAAAAAAAAAAATATTTTTTATATAAAAATATAAATATTATTATATAAAATATATATATATTATAATTATATATATATAATAAATATATATATTTATATAAAATTTTATATATATATTATATATATATTTATATATATAGTGCGGCCCGAATTTTTGGGGTATCCTCAACTTGCCTTTAAATACGGTGGGTAATAATCCCCGGGAGTTTTGGGGAGTTTGTTTTTTTTCCCCGTTTAGCCCATTGTAAAATAAATCTTGGTACAGTTATTCGCCAGATTTTGAATTAAATAGGCAATTTTTTGGGGAAAAAAACTAACATTCCTTGCATAACTTTTATAAAATGACATCATGAAAAAGGCTGGGGGGGGAAAGCAAGCTTAAAAAAAATTTCTTTCTGACTTTAAAATCGAACAAAATAGGAGGGGGGAAATATTAAGGGGGGAAAATTTAATCACTGTCAAAATTTTAAAGCAGACTTGTAGCCCCCCCTTAAATAAAAAAACATTTAATTTAAAATGCTCAATAACGGAAGGGCCCAAAAAGGAAAAAAAAAACGGGTAAAGGGGGGGGAAAAGTTTATAACTAAAATTTCCTCAAAAACTGCACTGATTCTCTAAATTTGTGTTTTAGAACCCCCTTTGGGCAAAAGGGCATCAAACTGTTCCCCCCTGGGACCTCTGGTTCCCCCGGGAAAGGGCTGGTCCCCTGACGTTTTGAAGTTTCCCGGGGGGTTTCTGCTTCCGCAGTCTGGGAGTCTTCTTTGGTTTCTCCCGGAAAAAGCTCCCTGACCTGCCGTCCCAAAATTTGCGGGAAGGACACTTGACCCCTTGGGGTTGGGTTTGGGTGCCGTCTCTGTGGTCTGGTTTCTAGGTGCGGTTGGGGGTGAGACAAAAGAAACGTTTTTGTTTTTTGAAAAAGCTTGTTGTTGTCAAGGCGTTTAAAAAACTCTCGTTTTTTGGGGTTGGGGGTTGAAATCTTTACCGGTGCAGTTTTTCACAATGACCTTAATTAGGGTGAGTAGTGGGGGAAGTTCCCAAAAACCCTTTTGAGAAATCTTCTGACTAGTTTGGGGTCCCTTTTCGAAAGTCATTTGTTTGAAAGGTGACCACTGCGTCGGGTGCTTTTTTTGTCAGAGGATGGAAAATTTCCCGAAGCATCAAGGGAAAGGGCTTAGTCCTATAAACTTCGAAAAAACCCTTTTTTTCAAAAAACCAAATGAGCGGCCCCGGGCTTTTCCCATTTACTCCCTTTTATTACGGGGTCGTAGAGCATGGGGGACTACAGGGAAATCTTGTTTCCCTTCTTTCTGTTTTGATCTAGGCCTTAAATAGAATTCTGTTTTTTTTTTTCCTGATCGTTTAAATCATGGGGAATCGTTGACGTCAACCCTTCTTAAGTTTTTTTCCAACCCCTTTGCTTTTGATTTTCTTTCTCTTTTTTTTCTGTCCTTTTGGTTTTTTTTTGTCCCTCTGGGATGTTGGGAACATGGGGCGATTTTTTCGTTTTCAGCGTACGTGGGGCAGGTAGGGTTTTTCTGTTTGAGTCTGATTTGTCCGGAACTGTTTTTGTCATGACAACTCCCAAAATTTAATCAATTTTTTTAAAACATCTTTTTCTGTTTTGTTAAAACGGGTTTTTCCCGGGGTTGACACACGTTTCCTAGACCGATAATCATATTTTTTATTTATTTGATCCACTCCTGTGTCTGATGTAGAGCAGTGTCCCATTTTCCCCGGCATTCCCCTTTTCCTCCTCACGTACGCGCTTTGGGAAGGGTTTGCGCCCCGATGGATCAGCTTTTTCTTCCTGGCGCTTTCCACGTTTTCAACCCCTTTGGGCTGTTTTCTTTTGCTTCCATGGGTATTGTAGCGAACGGTTTCCCCTGTTTTGGGGCTAGTCCCCGCCTGATCATATTAATGCAGTTTTGAGGAAATATCAGCAGAAACCCTTTATCCAGTGTTAACTGGGGTCCGCCATCCCTTGGGGCGAGTGTGTGTGTGTTTTGTGTGTGGTGTGTGTGTTTTGTGTGTGGGGTGTGTGTGTGTTTTGTGTGTTTGTGTGTTGGGGGCGCGCGCCGGTTTTGCGCGCACTCACGCGCGTGCTTCCCCCTCGGGATGTATAATGTGTTCCGTGTGTGTTGTGGTGGGGTTTTGTTTTGGTGTGTGTGGTGTGTGGGGTTTTGGTTTTTGCGTGTAATAGAGAGAGGAAGAGAGAAGAGAGAGAGAGAGAGAAGAGGGATAGAAGTAGTAGTAGTAAATAGTAGTTTGTAGTAGAAGTAAAATGTAGTTAGTAGTTTGTAGTAAATAAATAAATAGAAATTTAAAATTCCCCGTGTCTTAACAAACAAACCAAAGCTACAGGGGTGAATTATGAAGACTGGATAAATGGAAATTTCAAAGGGAAGTTCAAAGTTATCGGGCCCCTATAATGGCCAAAATCATTTCGTCTAAAATATAACCTTAAATTTTCCCTTTTTTAATCGCCCTGGAACACCTATCTTTAAAAAATTGTGCCCGTATTCATACTTTTTGGGGTTTTAAAAACATTTTTCAGGGGACTTTTATTGATTCTTTTTTGAAAAAAGACACGAAGATCTATATACAGGCAACATTTAAAAAAGAAATGATGTTTTTTTTCAACTTGATGTTTTAAAAATATCTTTTTGATTAGGTAGACCATTTGAGGTAGTTGACATCAGAAAACTTCATCCCGCGAGAATAATGTAAAAAACTCCAAATACCCGATAAAACTTTCACACCATGTTTACCCCGTTTTTCTACGTTTTTTGCCAACCGGTTTATAAACAAAAGAAAAAAATGTGGGGCCCCAAAAGCACCTTTTCCTTTTCTCCTATTGGGGAAAACTTTGAAAAAGGATTTTTGTTTAAGTTTGGGGGGAAAAAAGGGGTTGGGGGAAAATTTTTTTTTTCCGGCAAGAAAGGGGGGGGGCCCCGGGGGCCTAGTTTCTACTTACAGACAAATAAATCCTATTCCCTTTTCATTTCCTACCTAATTTTAAAAAAATTTTTTGGTTTTTTAAAAAATTAGAAAATTGAGAAAATTTTGTTTTTTTTTCAGATATTTTGCACTTTTCTCAAAATAAATAATTGTTACTTATCTTTTTCCCTTTCGCAAAATTTAAAAATGAATTCATTTTTTTTATGCCGTTATTTGAAAAAAGTTTTAAAATTAACCCCTATTTTTTACTTAATTGTTTAATCATCAAAAAAGAAAAAATTGCTTTTTGCGTTTTTTCCGGGGAAAAGGGCCTATGGCTTAGGGAATAAAAAATTTCTGTTTCCTTCATCCCCCCCTTTTTTGGCCTTTGAAAAAAAACGGGGGCCTTTCCCCCTATCCCCCCCCTTTGGCCCAAAAAAAAATTCTTTTTTTTGTGTTCCCCCCCAAAAAAAAAACAAGAAACAAAAAGCTAAAATGAAATCCTTTTTGGAGGTCAATACCTCTTTCACAAGAAAAAATTACCCAAAATTGAATTCTCAACACACACACACACACACACACACACACACACACAACACACACACCACACACCACAACACACACACACCACACACCACAAAACACAACCACACACACACAAACACACACACACAACACACACCACACACACACTTTTTCCCTCTCATCTGCTTTTTTTTAAAAACCCGTCTCCTTTTTTTCCACCCCTTTTTTTTAAAATTTTTTCCCACTCTTCCCCCACCCTCGACTCAACTCCATCTGCTCCCTCTCTCCTCTCTCTCTCTTCCTCTTTCCTCTCTCTCCTCCTCTCTCTCCCCTCTCTCTCCTCCTCTCTCTCTCTCTCTCTCTCTACACCTTCTCTTTTGGGAAGCATGAACATGCTCATTGTTCCTGCATATTTCCCTTGCCCCCTTTTTCCGCCCCTCACCTTTCATAATCCCCCCCCCTTTTATTCATTTTTTTTTCACAACCCCCACCCCCCCCTCCCCCTTGTCCTCGCATTTACCTACCCCCACCCCCTGTGCCCCACACTGCCCCCCCCTCTCTCTCCTCCTCTCTCCTCTCTCTCTCTCTCTCTCTCTCTTTCCTCTCTCCCCTCTCTCCTCTCTTCTCTCTCTCTTCTCCTCTCCTCTCTCCCCTCTCTCTCTCTCTCCTCTCGTGATCCTAGTATTTTCCCCCCCTCCCCAAAAACCATGACTGTCACTCCTTCCCTGCTTTTTTTTCCCCTTTCCCTTTGAATCCCCCACCCACCCCTCAAACCGGCCCCTGCTCTGTTAAATTTAACATCACTTTTTGTCACTTTTTGATAACATGCCATATTTGTTTGCTCAGTTTTCCTGCCCAGAAGAAGGTCCCGAAAAGGACCGAAATTTTGACAAAATATAAAACAAAGGAGGCCCCCCACCAGTTATATCTTTTCCCTCATTTTTTAAAATCCGGGGGGTGGGTGGGTGGGTGGTGCGTGCGTCGTGCGCGCGCGCGCGCACGTTGTGTGTGGTGTGTTGAACAATTTATGTTGGGGGGAAAAAAAATGCAGAGAACACTTCATCCATCGTTATTTAAAAATGATTGGCAAAAAAAAAGGGGGAAGAAACCGGGAAAGGGGAGAGGAAAGAAAAGAAATGAAAAGTCGGAATATATACTACGGAAAACATTTAAGGGCCAGCCCCTTTTTTGACTTCCCTTTTTTTGTTCTTGTAATTGATAGACCTAAACCCCAAATTAAAAATGGTTGCGCAACCCAAAAAACCCCACTGCTTTGCAAATGGGGTTCAGCGCACGCGCCAAAACATGACAATTCGTAACGAGGCTTGGTGCAGAGTGGGGGAAAAAAGGGCAAGAGCCAATTTTATTCATGATGCACGTGCAAGGGACGTCTAAATAACACTTTTCAGCCGTCTTGGGCTATAAACACCTCCAAGCCATTTAAAAAAGCATGGCACATGCAAAACGAAACTGCGGTTGTGAAACGCCCCCTTGGCGTTGATTCATGAGGGGATTTGGGGCCGAAAGGGTTGCCGGGCACCCAAACGGTCTCACTCCGCACCCCACGTCCTTAGAGAGGTTCCGGGCTAGGGAAGTGTACAGGATGGGCCACGACCGGGTCCCCCAAATGTCCCAAACAGAGAGATGACTGATTCTCATGCTGTCGCCCTAGCAACCAAACCGCACTTTCCACCCTGGGGGCGTGAGCTCATGCGGCTTCGAACGTCATGTCAGCAAGCCCATGCAGAATGGTTCGCACATTTTCGCGGGGATGGCCTCAACAACGGCAACCCGAGGGGGTTTAAGGGGCGAAAAAAACTTTTTCTTGATCCCACATTAGTGAGGGGTTCGAAATGGTCTGGGGTGGTTTCATCATCAGACAGACTTCCCTTTTACGTCATTAAAAGGCACCTCACAGGGAAAGTCCGTGATTGATTGTGCCCCTTTTTGATCCACCCCCCCTTCAGGCCATGGATAACGCTGCTGTTCTGCAAGACAAATGCCTGCCACCCCGAGCCCATGTCGTGCGATTACACGTAAGGAGGTCACCGGGGACAGGGGCATGGGTAACTGGATGAGGCCCCAAATTGAGCACCTCGGGGAAGCCCTTTGGGCCAAAGGTACCAAAAACCCACCCCTCCAGATGACGTGGCCCATTTCATTTTTTCCCTCGTAGGTTGACGGCCTACTGCAGGACACTCTAAGGCCCTGGGGGACTCCTGCGTCGAATCGCTGAAGCCGGGAAAAGAAACGGGGCCACACGCGTACTGAGGGGGTGCATTTTTCACCGGGGCTTTGTGTTTTTGCGGGAAAAGGGGTGACTGACTTTAAAACTTATGTTCGCGTCCGATGTGTTGATTTCGTAAATTTTTTGAAATAATTTACTGTGAATAAATTTGATCATTCCGGTTTTTTTTTTTTTTTTTTCCCCCTTAAATCGGCTTGCTGTTGTGGTCTGGGAACTCATTGAAAGCCTCTTAACTTTTTGCCAAGCTTATTTTATAAACAAATCTTTCACCACCTAAGGACACCATCGAAACCCTCTTGAAGATAAGCTTTTCACTTTTCCCTACCCGAGGCCTTTCGTCTGGGGGATCGGCTCATCAAAGGCACGTCTTTTTGGTCTGTGCCCTTGCACAAATAGAACATACCACAGCGAAATTCCAGGTCTTCCACCCCCAAGGGTTCAAAAACAGAACCCAAACACCCTTTAAAAGAAACCCAATAGGGGGGGAAAGTAAAAAAAAAAAAATGTGTTTAAAAAAAAAAAAAAAAAAAAAAAACACTTGCTGAAAAACTAAAACCATGCACGAATATGGTATAAATCTTTGAGCCTGTGCTTGGGGATCCAATTGGGGAAGAAAGGGGAGACAAAAAGTGTAAACAGTCGGTGGCCAGATAAAAGTTAAATAACCCAATATTTTTTTCAGCTAAACTTTGCAATTTTAACATTACTTGCATTTGTAAGCGGTGCAACCCCACCTTGACCGGAATAATTTTTTGAACATTTTCAGTTGTGGGAAAAACAAGTGGGGCTAACAATTCCTCCTCACGATTAAAAAATTTGGGCAGAGATTCAAAGTGAAAAAAGCCGGGGGGGGGGGGGTGGGGGTAAGGGGAAACAAAAAAGAGAAGAAAGTCGGGAAATTTACAAAGGGTATAAAACCCCTTCACTAGCAGCCTTATCAAGACAGTGTAATCCCCTTAAAGCAAACACTTACATTCCTCCCGACTTTTGTTTGCTTATCAACTCGTTGTGGTGTGTGTGTGGGTGTGTGGGTGTTGGTGTGTGGGGTGTGGGGGGGGGGGGGGGTGTGTGTGTGTTGTGTTTGTGGGGGGGGGTTTTGGGTGTTTTGTGTGTTGTGTGTTGTGTGGGGTGTGGTTGTGGGGGGGGGGTGGGGGTGTGCCGCGCGGGCGTGTGTGTGGTATGGTGTGTGGGGGGGGGGGGGGGGGTTTTGTGTGGGTGGGGGTGTGTGTGTGTGTGGGTGGTGGGGGGGGGGGTGGCGTGCGTGCGGCGTGGGGGGTTTGTGTGTGTGTTGTGTTTGTGGTTGGTGTGTGTGTGGTGTGTGGTGGGTGTGGTGTGTGGGGTGTATGTTTTTGTGTGTGGGGGGGGGGGGGTGGGGGGGTTTTGGTGGGGGTGTTTTGGGTGTGGGGGGCATGGGGGGTGGGTGTTGTGGTGGGGTTTTTTGGGGGGGGGGGGGGGGAAATGTGTTTGTTTTTGGTTGCTGTTTTGTTTTTGTTGTTGTTGTCTTAAATTTAAAACGCTTTCCACATTAAGTGATTTTAACAAGGAAAGGTTTTGGAGAGGGGGACATAGGGGGGTGGGTGGGGGTTATCTTTAAAAACCAAAAAACCCCCCCAAAAAACCGCATTTTTTTACAATCTTAAAAAAAAGAAAAAAAAAAAAAAAAAAAGGTATGAAAAACCACTTTAAAAATAACTATTTTGAATCATAACACAAACTATAACAAATGTCCCCTAGGACTGCGTATAAAAGTTCGAAAAACCCAAACAACAAACAAAATTCTAAAGAAGCTTCAAAGAACTTCAGAGATCCCGGTAAAATAGGTCCAATTCTGGCTTTCCGAAGAATTGTTGGTTTGAAATTGTTCACCGCACACTTTTTAAAAATCTTGCGAATTTTGTTTTAAAAGGCATTAAGTTTTTATCCTAAAGACAGGAAGAATTGTCTAAATTTTAAACTGTTCAAAAAAACACGCTATTTTGTTTTTTAAAACCCAAACCGAACATAAGAGACCGAAATTTGTCCTTCAAATGGAATTTTGAAACTTTGTTCCACGGCTTGCTCCACAAATGATACCCTCTGTAACGGATAAAGGGATTTTTTTCTAAGATTCCCTTCTTGCCTTGCACCTTTTTTCGGCTCTATCACACAATCGTTTGAATAAAAATCCAATAGTGATAGCCCCAACAAAAGGTGTTTTGGGTTCCCTTAAACAAAAATTTAATCATTTGATTGTTTTCTAAGATAATTTTGGATTTTTTTTTTGTAATCAAATAAACGAAAAGCTACAGTACGACGAGAACGCCAAATAGAATTTAAAAAAAAATTTCAACGGAGATCAACTGTGTAATTTTAAAAGCCCTAAGTATAGCCGGTTTGCGGTAAATATTGATCATTTTTCCAAAGAATAGACGTTTTTTTTTTTGCTGGTATAACAAAAACCCGAACCCCAGGGTCATCTAAGAGTAGCCTTGTATAACCTTTAAAACTTTGGGGGATTTTATCTCTAGAAAAATCAAAATTCACTTTTGCAAATATTTGGGTTTTCATTCTCCCACATCATGTAATTGAATCAAAATGTGTTATTTTACTCCCAGTTTGGGGAAGGAAGACTACTTCTGGCACAATACACTGGGGATTTATTTTCCCACTCTTTTAAGTAAGTCTGAAACATAGATCCAATTTGGGTTAATGAAAAATACTTCGGCCCGTTTAGGAAAATTTTTTGGGGTTTTATTTGCTTCTTCCCAGACAAAGTTTTCAGGGGGAGGTCCTAAGCCGTACTTTTCACATGCAAAAATTTCGATTTCATCTAAAGGGAATTCCCAAATTTCTTTTAATTTCCCGAGGTTATGGTTTTAAAAGGGGCACCAAGCCGCTTACCTTTGCGATCGATACTTTTAATTTCTTTAAAAAAATAATTTGGGAGCACTAAAATAATATTTTTTTGTCCATAGGATAAATTTTTCGAATTTAAAGTGTGCTAAGCGTTTCAAAAATTTTTCCTTGTCCCCGTATTGTTTACTTATAACTTAAAAAAAAAAATTTAAACATTTTTTTGCTTTTAACGAAGGTTATATGACGTTTTCCCCGTTAGCTTTGTTTTGAAAACAAACCCAAAAATGTTTCCGAATCCTTGTACTGAATTGTTTCGTTTTCAATTTTTTAAACAAAGGTAGCTCAGCAGGATTACTACCATATTGAAAAGCATCATAGAGTCTTTTTTGAAGATAAGCAAGACATTTGTGACCATATAAAATTTTTTATTTTACAAATTCCCTTTGATAAGCTTCTTGATATAGTTTAATGCCCTTTTTGATGTATTTTTTTTTCATTTTAACATTCATCCATATCATCTTATTTTACTAATACTACTGTTTTTGCAAATGTGATGGCAAAACCCTTTATCAATATATTAAATAAAAGAGGGCAATTACGGAACCTTGTGGCAAGCCCATGTGAAGAATCTAAAATTTGACTATGAATCCCTACTTAACCGTATACTTCTTTTTCTCAAAAAACATTTTTTAAAATGGGATAGAGACCCATGAACCATCTGTTTTAGTTTATAAAAAAGCTTGGGATCCAACTTGGGCACAGGCTTTCTTATACAAAAAAGTACAATAAATTTTTTTTTTCCGCAAACGGTTTTATGTTTTTTTAAGTTTCACTAAATTTTCCATTGCAACCCCTTTCCGAAAACCGCTTGGGTTTAAAGGGAATATTTTTTCTTCACAATAATGAACCAATCTTTTTAAAATAACCTCCCAGAATTTACACGTCTGTGAGGTAGAGCAATTTTCCTGTAAAAGTTTCTACTGGGGTTTTACCCGCTTTAGAAAGGAACATGACAGACGTTTTCCAGTGTCTGGCATAAAACCCCCAACCCAACATTTTGAACAATTTATGCAACAATAAAACAAAGTTCTGGCAGTTTAAGCATTCATTAAAACTACATCTAATCCTAAGATGGTTTCTTATAGGAAAGAGATTAAGGCATCTTTACTTCAAAAAAGTAAGTGGGGCATTGATGAAGGGCGTTGTCCTAACTGGATCTTTGTACCCCCCCCTAGTTTTTTTATTGTTTTATTTTATGAGCCCGACCTTTTAGGGGCCCTAGAGTCTGAAACAAAAAACAAATAATTCGCCTTTTCTAGTTTGACGAAATTCTTTGTTCTTCATCTTTTAAGACAAGATGGAAATTTACACCTTTTTTTTTATGAAACTTTTTCCAAACTTTTTGGAGATCTTATGGTTTGAAATTTCATTTGTACAGAAAGAGGGCCAGTATTGCCTTTTCGCCTGCCATACCATATTGCTAGATGATTTTCTTTTTTTTAGCAATTAGATTTCGGGATTTGCTTTGAGATTTCTTAAAAATTGATTTTTTATTTTTTACGCGCATCACAGGGTTGGGGGCCCCCAGATATTTCCCGAATTTTTTTGATTTGACTGGGGGAGCGGGGGGAAGCACATCGCACTTTTAAAAAGGGGACAATGAGAATATAAAGGTCTATTTACAGTATCAACACTTCAGTAGACAAGCATCCGACATTTTTAATTTCCCCAGTCCAAGTTTATAAAAATTTTTGGAATTTTTTCACGGAGATTCAAAACTCTGTCTTTTTATAAAAGTTTTAATAATAGGAAGATATCGCTTCCCAGGTATCGTAAAAAGGGATTTCCCCACATCTGGGCTAGGGAAAAGGAATACCCAAAATTAAATCATTGCGATCCCTGTGGGTTTTAATGTCCGGAATTCTAGTGATGCGGCCATCGTTTTGCATATACAAAAAGAATCAACGATTTTTCAACAAAACGGGACAGTAAATGAGCACAATCTTTTTCCCCAAAAGGGGAAGGGGGGGTTTAAAAACCCCGGTATCAGCCACTTTTCTTTTTTTGAAGATTATTAACCATTCTGTGTTAAAACATGGGGCCTTTCGGGAAGACGCAGAAAATTTGTTTTTTGTAGATTTCATTAAAATTTACTGGCCGCACACAAAGTAAACCCCGGGTATTATTTTGGGGCGGGAGGGGCGAAAGTAAACATCCTTTTTTAAAAATATGAAAATAATATAAAAAAAATATAAATATTAATAATATATATATAATATTTTACATATATATATATAAAAATATATATATATATAAATAAATATATATTTATAATAAAAATATTATAAATAGTTGCACTGATTTTGGAAGTACCTCAACTTGCCATATACAGGGATAATAAAAGCCTGGGAGTTTGGGGGAAATTTGTTCTTTTTCACGTTTAGCGATTGAAAAAAAGTCTTGGGCATTTACGCCAGATTTAAATTTAAATATGGCAATTTTGGAAACAGACTAACATTCCTGCAAACTTCATAGATACATCAGAAAACAGGCTGGGTGGGAAAGCAATAAAACAATTGCTTTTTGACTTTAAAATCGAAAAAAATAGGGGGGGGGGAAATATTTGGGGGGGAAAAGAATCACTGCAAAATTTTAAAGCGACTTGTACCCCCCCTAATAAAACCTAACTGAAAATGCCAAAACGGAAGAAAAACAAGAAAATACGCTAAAAAGGGGAGGGAAAAGTTTATAACTAAAAAATTTTCCCAAAAACGCACTAATTTTCTTAAAATTTTGTTTTTGAACCCCCGGGCAAAGACATCAAACATGTTTCCCCCGGGACCTCTGGTCCGGGAAGGGTGGGGCCCTGACGTTTTGAATTTCCTGGGGGGTTTTCGCTTCCGCAGTCGGGAGTCTTCTTTTGGTTTCTCCCCGAACAGCTCCCCGACATCCGTCCAACTTTGCGCAAGGGCCTTACCCTCTAGGGGTTGGTGGTGCCGTCTCTGTGGTCTGGGTTTCAGGATGCGGTTGGGTGAGACAAATGAAACTTTTTTGAATGAAAAACTCTGTTTTTGCAAGGGGTAAAAAGCTCCGTTTTCGGTTTACGAAATCTTTACCGGTGCAGTCCCCACAATGACCTTTAAATTCAGGGGGAGTAGTGCGAAGTCCCCCCATTTTGGAACATCTCGACTAGTTTTTTGGGGTCCCTTTTCTGATTCATTTACCCCAAAGGGTGGCCCCTGCGTCGGGTGGGTTTTCTCAGAGGGTGGGAAATTTTTTTTAAGCACAAGGGGGTCTCAGTCCTATAAGCTTCGAAAAACCCTTTGTTTTAAAGCCAATGAGCGGCCCAGCTTTTTCCCATTACTCTTTCATTTCGATCGTAGAGCATGGGGACTACAGGGAAATCTTGTTTCCTTTTTTTCTGTTTTGATCAGGCTAAAGAATTCTGTTTTTTTTTTTCCTGATCGTTTACTCATGTGAATCGTTTTACGTCACATTCTTAATTTTCTTTTCCAACCTCCTTGCTTAATTTTCTTTCTCTTTGTTCTGTCCCCCGGTTTTTTTTTGCTCGGGGGTGTTGGAGAGCATAGGGACGATTTTTGCGACTCACGAAAAGGGGGCAGGTAGGGTTATCTTTTTGAGTCTGTTCGTCCCGGAAATGTGTTGCATGACAACTCTAACAATCAATTTTCAATCATCTTTTTTTTTCGTGTACGGGTTTTTCCCGGGTTTACACACGTTTCTAGACCGATAATCATATTTTTCATTTCATGATCACACCACTGTGTCTGAGAGAGAGGTCGATTTTTCCCCGGCATCCCCCTTTTCCTCCCCACGTACCCTGGGAAGCTTTGCGCACGATCGGGTCAGCTTTTTCTTCCCGGGGCTTTCCCCGTTTTCAACCCCCTTGGCCGTTTCTGGCTTCCATGGGTATTGTAGCGAACGGGGCCATGCTTTTTGACAGCCCCGCCTGATCAATAATGCAGTTTTTTGGGAAAAACAGCGACCCTGATCCATTCAACTGTGTCCGCCATCTTGGAGCGAGTGTGTGTGTTGTGTGTGTGTGTGTGTGTGTGTGTGTGTGTGTGTGTGTGTGTGTGTGTGTGTGTGGTGTGTGTGTGGTGTGTGCGTGCGCGCGCGGTCGCGCGCACTCACGCGCGTGCTTACGTGTCTGCATGTGATAATGTGTTCATGTGTGTGTGTGTGTGTGTGTGTGTGTGTGTGGTGTGTGTGTGTGTGTGTGTGTGTGTGTGTGTGCGTGTAATAGAGAGAGAGAGAGAGAGAGAGAGAGAGAGAGAGAGAGAGTAGTAGAAGTAGTAGTAGTAGTAGTAGTAGTAGTAGTAGTAGAAGTAGTAGTAGTAGTAGTAGTAGTAGTAGTAGTAGTAGTAGAAATTCAAAATTCGCGTGTCTTAACAAACAAAGCCACGCTACATGAGTGAATTATGAAGATCTGTATAACATGAATTACAAGAGTAAGTGTCAAAGTTATCGAGCCGTAATAATGCGCCAGTCATTCTCGTCTAAAATATAACCTTATTTCCTTTGTTAATCGCATGGAACACATATCTTGAAACATTGTGCCTGTGATTCATACTTGTTGATTTCAACAGAACATTTACAGGCACTTTCATTGATTCTTTTAGAAATTCGACACGAAGATCTATATACAGGCAACAGTCAAATAAGAAATGATGTTGATTTTCAACTTGATGTGTAAAATATCTGGTTGATTAGGTAGACCATTTGGGGTAGTTGACATCAGAACTACATCATCTGCGAGCAATAATGTAAATAACTCCATAATACCCGATAACAGCTGCACACCATGTTTACCCTGTTCTTCTACGTTTGTTGCCAACTGGTTTATAAACATTGAAAATAATGTGGGGCTCAAATGCATCCTTTTCTTACTCCTATTGGGCAAAACTTTGAAAGAGAGGGTGTTAGTTACCGCCAATGACAATGACATTGGCAAACAAAGCACATGACAAGACACGTAACATAACATGGCATAAACTAGGTTTTAAATAACTCTCAACACGATTCCCATACATTCCTCTCCATCAGTAATAAATACACAAGAGACAAGTTATTCATCACTGGTATCCATCAGCAATACATACATATGAGAATTTTTCCATTTGGCTCCCCAAATCGGAATCTAGAAGGATTTTCGTTATGCATCCCACGATATAAATCAGCATAATTCGGAACACCATGAACACACGACAGTTTCCATTGCTCACCTCCAGAGCTCACCACGTAACCCTTTAGCAAAGAATAAACACCATTTTTTTTCCTTTAAGTAATCCTGTATGTACGAACAGGAAGTCCGAAGATACTGTGCTGAACAACTGCGGTAAGATGTTGATTAATATGTGCACTGCTTTGAATTTGAATATTGTGAATGGTATGTGTCGGGGGAGGGGGGCGATTTCGACGATCGCTACACATACATTTCTGAGAGAGGCAATAGCGTCAATGATTATCTTATTATGTCACGTGATTTGCTTGCAAAATTTGTTAATAATTGTGAACTGCTTGTGTTAGAAAGAGTTGAATCTGACCATATGCCTATAATGGTGAAATTCAGATTTTCTAATGAAAACATAAATAATGTGAAAAAGGAATATTGGTAGATGTTTAATGGAGAAGTATGTATGGAATGAGACTTATGCCAGTACTTTTAGTGATGCAATGTGCTCTCCTGAAATTCAGGAGAGAATAGAAATGGCGATTACAAAAATTGGTGTTGATGTTAACGAATCTTTGAATATATTTAACAGTTGCCTAAAAGATGCAGCTGAATGTATGAAAAAAACAGTTTAACATAAATGTAAAACAAAGTTGTGATGACTGGTATGACGTAGATGTCGTAACGGTAAAAGAAATGCCCGTAACCATTTGAATAAATATCGTCGCATTTTATTACCCCCTGATCATTTTTCTTACTGTGCAGCCAGGCGTGAATACAAGAATTTGTTGAAACACAAACGTAAACAGTTTAACAGTAATTTAGTAGAACAGTTGGTTTCTTCTGCGAATGATCAAAGGGAGTTTTGGAACTCAATGCGTAAAATCAACAATAAGGAAAACAACCGTCTAATAACATTGGTTTGGAAGACTGGTTTCAACATTTGCAGAAACTGCTTGAAAAAGACGTTGACACAGATGATGGTACAGATGAGGAAGGCAGTGGTGGTGGAAATGTTCAACGTGATTCCAGTGATGAAAGTAATTCCAGAAACGATTATTTCAATTGTCCAATTTCAAGGGATTAAATTATGATGGCCTTAAAAAAACTGAAAAGTCATAAAGCTAGTGCCTCTGATAGTATTATTGGTGAAATGGTGAAAAATGCATGTAAGTCTAATTTGATATTGGATTTTGTTACAAAGTATTTCAATTCTCTATTTGACAGGGTGTTGTTTTTCCTGTGCTGTGGACAGAATCAGTAGTTCTTCCTTTATATAAAAAGGTAATGTTGATGATCCTAATAATTATAGAGGAATTTCTTCGTGTAATGTTTGTAGTAAACTGTACAGTACTGTTATCAATGGAAGACTGCAGGAGTGGGTAGAGGAAAGAACCTCACAGGTGAATGCCAAGCTGGATTTAAACGAAATTACTCCATGATAGACCACATGTTCACTTTGATGGCGTTTGTGCAAAAACAATTTTGTTTGAATCGTAAATTATATGTCGCTTTTATGATTTTGAGAAAGCATTTGATTCTGTTAACAGGAGTATATTATGGCAAATTGTGTTTAAAAATGGGATAAGAGGTAAATTGTATCAATGTGTCATGAGCATGTACGACTCTGTAAAAGCTAGAGTAAGAAGCGGCGGTTCTCTGACTGATTATATAACCTTTACAACTGGAGTTAAACAAGGGTATGTTTGTAGTCCCATTTTGTTTTGTTTGTTCATTAATGAATTAACGAAAGAAGTGACTAATTCTGGACGACATGGTGCAAAATTCATAAATTTATTTTTTTTTTGAAATTTTCAATCTTCTTTTAGCTGACGATGTTGCATTGATGTCTGAAAACGATAGTTATTTACAAACCCAGTTAAACAGTTTAGAAAGAGCATCCGCTTCTATTCAATTAAACATAAACATGAATAAAAGCAATATATTTGTGTTCAGAAAGGGTGGATATCTTGCAGCCAGAGAAAGATGGCTAAATAATGGAACTGCTATGCCCCTTGTGAATGCTTACAAATATCTTGCATATATTTTTCTACACGTTTAAGCTTTACCTTCGCTTGTAAAGATCTTGCAAGTAGAGCTAAATATGCGTTATTGTGTATACTGAAGAAATTAACGATGTTAAATAATGAATCTTTGACTTTATTTTTGAAAATATTTGACGCTCAAATTCAACCGATGCTACAATATGGTGCTGGAATATGGGGTTTTGATTCTGCTGCTATGCATATTGAGAAAATCCACCTGTATGCTCTAAAGACATTTATTGGTGTTTCATTGAAACACCGAACGATCTGGTATATGGAGAGACCAATAGATACCCTATACATTTAATTTCAGTGGTAAAGTGTATTCGTTACTGGCTAAGAATAACACAAATGGAACAACACAGATTGCCATGCAAAGCCTACACTATGCTTTTAGAGTTAGATAACAGGGGAAAGAAAAACTGGACCTCTAATTTAAGACTAAAATTGTATGAATTCGGATTAGGTTTTGTGTGGAAAAACCAGGGTGTTGGTGATGTAAATGGTTTTATTCGTGTGCTTCGGCAAAGATTGATTGATTGTAGTTTGCCGAGGTGGAACTCGCATGTTGAAGACAGCTCTAGGTTTCTACTTACAGACTGATAAATCCTATTCATTGCATTCCTACCTATTTATCAATGGCTATTAATAAACATTTGAGACATACTGTAGCAAAGTTTAGATTGGGCATTTCAGATATCTTTGCACATTCTCAACAATATAGAGTTGTAGGTGATCGTATGATCTTTTGTCCATTCTGTCACAAATCTCAGGAAAATGAAGTTCATTTTGTTCTTTCATGTCCAGAATTAGGTGATTTAAGACAACAGTATATCCCTCCTAAATACTTTAGACATCCATCATTGTTTACATTAATCTTGTTAATGGCATCGACAAATGATAAAATAGTGAAACAGTTTGCTGTTTATTTGCACAGGGGTTTTAAACAGTGTAACTCTATGTTAGCTTAACGTTGTTTACATCATCTACTAGAAATGTGTCGTGTAAAGTTGCCGTTTGTACATCCCCCTGCTAAGGGGCTATGGCCTATACGAATAAAAGACTTTGTCTTGTCTTTGTCCCCCTCCCATCTCCCCCCTCTTTCCCCGGCCCATTAAAAAAAATTCCTTTGTTTGTGCATTCTAATACTCTGAATTTGTCATCTAAAAAATTATAATTCAAGTTCAGATGTGTCGAACAAAGCTATAATGAAATACCTTTTGGAGGTCAATACCTCTTTACACAAGAAAAAATGTAGCATAATTGAATTCTCAACACAACACACACACACACACACCACACACACACACACACACACACACACACACACACACACACACACACACACACACACACACACACACACACACACACACACACACACACACACACACACACACACACACTTTTTCCCTCTCATCTGCTTTTTCTTACACCCGTACTCCTTTCTTCCACACCTTTTTTTTACATTTTATTCCCACTCTTCCCCCACCCTCGACTCAACTCCATCTGCTCCTCTCTCTCTCTCTCTCTCTCTCTCTCTCTCTCTCTCTCTCTCTCTCTCTCTCTCTCTCTCTCTCTCTCTCTCTCTCTCTCTCTCTCTCTCTCTCTCTCTCTCTCTCTCTCTCTCTCATGTGAATGCATGAACATGCTCATTGTTCCTGCATATTTCCCTTGTCCTCCTCTTCCTGTCCCCTCATCTCGTTTCATATATCCACCCCCTTTTATTCATTTTTTTTTTCACTTAACCACCCACACCCACCCTCTTCCTTGTCCTCGCATTTACCTACCCCCACCCACTGTGCTCCACACTGCCCCCCCCTCTCTCTCTCTCTCTCTCTCTCTCTCTCTCTCTCTCTCTCCTCTCTCTCTCTCTCTCTCTCTCTCTCTCTCTCTCTCTCTCTCTCTCTCTCTCTCTCTCTCTCTCGTGATCCTAGTATTTTGCCCCTCCTCCTGCCAAAAGACCAGTGACTGTCACTCCCTTCCCTGCGGATTTTCCCTTCCCTTTGAATCCCCCTACCACCCCCTCTAACTCGGCCCCTGCCCTGATTCAATTAACAGTCACTTTTTTGTCGACTGTTTGATAACATTGCGCATATTTGTTTGTCTGCAGATTTCCTGTCCCAGAAGAAGGTCCCGAAAGGACCGAAATATTGACAAAAATATAAAAGCAAAGGAGGCGTCCCACCAGTTATATCTTTTCCCCTCACTTTTTAAATCCGGGTGGGTGGGTGGGTGGGTGGGTGCGTGCGTGCGTGCGCGCGCGCGCGCACGTGTGTGTGTGTGTGTTGAACAATTTATGTGTGGGAGAAAACAGATGCAGACGAACACTTCATCCATCGTTATGTTAACAATGACTTGGCAAAAATTCAAAGGGGAAGAAACCAGGAAGGGAGAGGGTAAGAAAATGAGAATGAAAAGTCAGGGAAATATATACTACTGGCAAACAGTTAAGGGCCAGCTCTCTTTTTGACTTCCCTTTTTGTTCTTGTAATTGATAGACCTGAACCCAATTAAATGGTTGCGCAACACCAAACAACCCACTGCTTTGCAAGATGGGGTTCAGCTGCACGCGCCAAAAGCATGACAATTCTGTAATCTGAGTGGCTGTGGTAGCAGATGTGATGGGAAAAAAGGGCGAAGAGTCCAAGTTGATTCATGATGCACGTGCAAGGGACGTCTAAGATGAACACATTTCAGCCGTCTTTGGCTATAAATCAGCCATCCAAGCCAGTTCAAAAAGCATGGCACATAGGCAAAGACTGAACACTGCAGATTGTGAACGCACCTTGGCGTTGATTCATGAGAGGATTTTGGGCCGCGAGGTTGCCAGGCATCTCAACGTGTCTCACTCCGTCATCCCACGTCTCTTAGAGAGGTTCCAGGCTACTGGAAGTGTACAGGATCGGCCACGACCAGGTCGTCCTCAGTGTACCAACAGAGAGATGACTGATTCTTCATGCTGTCGCCCTATGCAATCCGACCGTCATCTTATCCACCCTGAGGCGTGAGCTCATGCAGGCTTCGAACGTCAATGTCAGCAGAGCCCATGCAGAATGGTGTCGTCAGCACTTTCGCTGGATGGCCTTCAACAACGGCAGGACCCGAGTGTGGTTAAGGGCGAGAAAACGTTTTCTTGATGCCACAGTTAGTGAGGGGGTTCTGTAATGGTCTGGGGTGGCTTCAGTCATCATGACAGACTTCCCTTTACGTCATTCAAGGCACGCTCACAGGGGTAATGTACCGTGATGTGATTGTGCGCCTTTTGATCCAGCCCGCCCTTCAGGCCATGGATAACGCTGCTGTTCTGCAAGACGATAATGCCTGGCCACACCGAGCCCATGTCGTGGACGATTATCTACAGTAAGAGGAAGTCACCAGGATGCAGTGGCGAGTTCGGTAACTGGATGTGGCTCCAATTGAGCACCTCTGGGAAGTCCTTGGCCAAAGGGTAGCCAACAACCACCCCACTCCAGATGACGTGGCCCAGTTCAGTCTTTTCCTTCAGTAGGATTGACAGGCCATACTGCAGGACACTCTAAGGACCCTGGTGGACTCCATGCGTCGAGATGCGCTGAATGCCTGGCAGCAAACGGTGGCCACACGCGGTACTGAGTGGTGCAGTTTTCACCGGTGGCTTTTGTGATTTTGCTGAAGAAGGGTGACTGGACTTTAAAACTTAATGTTCGCGTCCGATGTGTTGATTTCGTTCAATGTTGAAATGAATTACGTGTTGAATAAATTTTGATCATTCTCAGTTGGGTTTTTTTTTGTTTTTTTTCCCCCTTGAAATCGGCTGTGCTGTTGTGGTCTGGGAGCGTCATTGAAAGCAGCTCTTAACTTTTTGCCAGAGCTATATTTTATAAACAAAATCTTTCACCAGCAGCCTAAGGACACCATCGTAACCCATCTTGAAGATAGAGCTGTTCACATTTCCTACTCCGAGGCCTTTCGTCTGCTGGATCGGACTCATCAGGAAGGCACGTCTGATTGTGTCTGTGCTCCTTGGCATCAAATAGAGACATACCACAGTCTGCAATTCCATGGTCTTCTCACCACCAGGGGTTCAAAAACAGAATCCAACAGCACCTTAAAGCAACCAATGAAGGGAGGAAAGTAAAACAAAAAGAAAATGTGTTTAAAAAAAAAAAAAAAACACTTGCTGAAAAACTGAAACCATGCACAGAATATGGTATAAATCTTTGAGCCTGTGCTTGAGGATCCAATTGAGGATGCAAGGGAGACTAAAAAGTGTCAACAGTCAGTGTGGCCAGATCAAAGGTTAAATAACCCAAGTATTTTCTTCAGCTAAACATTGTGCAAGTTAACATTTACTTGCATGTTGTAAGCGGTGCAACCTCACACGGCTTGACCCAGGAATAATTTTTTGAACAGTTCAGTTGTGGGAGAAAACAAGTGCAGGCTAACAATTCCTCCATCACGATGTAAATAACTTGGCAGAGATTCAAAGTGAAAAAAGCCGGGGTGGGGGGTGGGGGGTGAAGGGATAACGAAATTGAGAATGAAACGTCGGGGAAATTTACTATAGGTATAAAATCCTTCACTAGCAGCCTTATCGAGACTAGTGTAATCCATCTTAAAGACAGAACTACTTACATTGCCTGCTCCGATGCATTTTGTTTGCTTGATCAGACTCGTGTGTATGTGTGTGTGTGTGTGTGTGTGTGTGTGTGTGTGTGTGT
The DNA here is from genome assembly GCA_018398815.1 of Conus ventricosus. Classification (NCBI taxonomy): domain Eukaryota; kingdom Metazoa; phylum Mollusca; class Gastropoda; order Neogastropoda; family Conidae; genus Conus; species Conus ventricosus. The sequence goes on from JAFLJL010019037.1 coordinate 117,732, forward strand.
GTGTGTGTGTGTGTGTGTGTGTGTGTGTGTGTGTGTGTGTGTGTGTGTGTGTGTGTGTGTGGCGTGTGTGTGTGTGTGTGTGTGTGTGCGCGCGCGTGCGTGTGTGTGTATGTGTGTGTTGTGTGTGTGTGTGTGGTGCGTGCGTTGTGTGTGTGTGTTTGTGTGTGTGTGTTGTGTGTGTGTGTGGTGTGTGTGTGTGTGTGTGTGTGTGTGTGTGTGTGTGTGTGTGTGTGTGTGTGTGTGTGTGTGTGTGTGTGTGTGTTGTGTGTGTGTGTGTGTGTGTGTGTGTGTGTGTGTGTGTGTGTGTGTGTGTGTGGTGTGTGGTGTGTGTGTGTGTGTGTGTGTGGTGTGTGTGTGTGTGTGTGTGTGTGTTGTTTGTTTGTTTGTTTAGTTTTACGTCTTTTCACACAGCGTGTTTTTAGACGATTATGACATTTGTAAATGATATACATCAAGATGACATTGCTATTATTATACAAATGAAAACATAATTAAAAATAAAGCTTAAATCAGTGGACATGAACAACATAAAAAATGTTTGCTTCAAAAATACTGAAATCTCATACTAATGTACCGATAGGACTGCGAAGTAAATATTTTGATACATTAGCCAAAAATGAATGATTTGAAGTAAGAGTCTTAAAATCATCAACTGTAGGATTATTTGGTAACTGAAAATTGGGTAAGTACTGCCGCATAGTGGGACAATTAAATAGTACATGAAACGTCAAAAGTTTTTCCCCACATATGCATTTTGCAGAATCAACATATTTACATTTTAATGAATTATAATTAAGTCTATAACACAAACTGGAAATTTCCCTCGGAAAAACATTCAACAAAGACAAAGAGGTGAGCCGATTTACATTATAACCCACACGGGCTTTGGTGTCTTTTTCTAAAAGATTATAGCATTCCTTTACAGACAAAGGCATATGAACGTTTTCACAACGAATTCTTTGTCCTGCACCTCCTCTAGCTACTCTGTCTGCCCATTCATACCCATAAATACCACAATGTGATGGAACCCAAGTAAATGTTACACTGGAACCCTGTTGAATTAGAAAATGTATGAGGTGATTAATTTCAATTACTAGGTCACATCTGTCTCTAGACTTCATGGATTTCAGTGTAAATAAGACAGACTTAGAGTCAACACAAAAAAGTATTGGAAATATAACCATAGGAAGATTAACAATGTATCGCAGAGCCATGAGAATGGCTACCAGTTCTGCGGTGAAAACAGAATGACCTGCACCAATATGAAACGATTTTTCTTTCTTTAATCCCGGTATTACAAACCCAGCACCCGCCACATTAGTGTCAATAAGAGAACCATCGGTATATACCTTCAAATGGTTAGAATAATTTGAATGAACATGAGATCGAAAAGAAAAAGCAAGTAGGTGAGGGTTATCACTCTTTTTTTAGATCGTCATTGGAAAAGTCAAAATCTGCTCTGTTCAGTTCCCATGGAGGAATTGGAGACGTTATCGAACGTTTACCTATATCTTTAGTTTTCAGATCTAATCTACTGTGAATTTCTGAAGTATAAGTGGCTATTGTTGTCAAAGATGTTATGGTCCTTGCTCTTTTTGGAAATTGAAGATCTGATCTAAGTACATTTTCCTTCACGTTGACATTTTCAACAGCACTGCTTCTTATAATGTACTTAGCTGAAGACAGTTCTCGATAATTGTTCAAAGGTAGAACACCAACCTCCCCATACGTAGCAATAGTCGGAGTGTGGACAGGAACTCCCAAAGCTAATTTGTATGCCTTAGAGTCAATACTTTGTAATTTCTTCATAAGGTATTTAGGAGCAGAAAAATAAACTTCTTGGCCGTAAGTCAACTTTGATCTGACCAAAGATGTTGCAAGAAGAGTCAAGCTTTTTGTTTCTTTACCCCAATTTTGTCTGCTTATAATTTTAAGCAAATTTAAGCTTTTTTGAGCTTTTGACAGACTGTTTTCAATGTGAAATTTCCATGATAATTTCGATGTATAATAGACACCTAAGAATTTTGTGATGTCTTTGAATTGTAGCTCAGCACCGGCGATAAAGAAACTAGGTAATCTCCTGGGAGGGTCACCAGCACAAATACCATCATGTGAGTTTTTTTCAACAGATAAAGATAAACCATTCTCTGTCAAGAAAGCGCTTATCTTATCTAATTCAGACTGATAACAGGTCTGAATTTGTTTCAGTTTTCTGTTTGAAATATACTTCAATTTTGCATCCAACCAAACACAAATGTCATCAGCATATTGAACAATCTTGACATTTTTTGATATATCTTAGAAAGATCTGATATCATAATACTGAAAAGATAAGGAGCAATGATGGATCCTTGAGGAACTCCATATGTAAATCTCTCTGGGAAGAATACGCATTTTCAACTCTTGTTTCAATAGTTCTACAGGAAAGAAAATCTTTTACAAACGAAAGCATTCTCCCACAAATACCTGCTCTTTTCAGTTTAAATAACAATTGAGCGTGCCACACTTGATCGTAGGCTCGTTTAATGTCAAAAAATGTTGCCAGCACGCAAATTGGCGTTTTATATTGGTAGATAACTTCACCAAGTGATCCGTTGTAAATCTTCCCGACCTAAAACCAGCTTGATGGACTGGAATAACATTGTTTTTATCACAATAGTGAATTAGGCGAGCAGTTACTATCTTCTCCATTAACTTACATGTGTGTGAAGTAAGAGAGATTGGCCTGTAACTGTTGACATCTCTACAGGGTTTGCCACTTTTAAGTATGGGAACTATAATTGAATGTTTCCACACGGTTGGTAATTTACCTTCACTCCAGCATGATTCCATTATTTTATGAAGATACTGCACCCAATTATCTGGTAAATGTTTCAGCATTTCATTAGAAATGTTATCACGGCCAACAGCTGTTCTTTTATTACTCAATGTTGAGATTACTTCCTTTAGTTCCAAAAACGTAATAGGAGAGTTGAAGTATAAGTTATCGTTTGATTCTTGATCTTTAATTTCTAGTTTAGCTTCCTGGTCCTGTCTGTATGTCTTACATTTTCTTGAAAGACATTCTAGTCTGCTGTTTACTGAAAATATATCAGCAAACTTTTCCGCTTTTTGATAAGCTATTGGAAATTTATTATCTTCAAATGTTACTTTGCACTTAGGAATGAAAACCCCGTGCTTCATATATCGAATTTTCTTCCATATTTTACTCCTATCTGAAGGAAAACTTACCTCTTCCTCACAAAAGCTTGACCAATATTCACACTTTGCATTGGCTAATATTTTGTTATATGCTGATTTGGCCACCTTTGAATCTATGAGTTTAAATGGAGATCTACTGCATAGATAGATTTTATACTTAGAAATCTTTTCTTGTTTTGCTCTTTCACACTCGTCTGTCCACCACAAGTCCCCTGCATATTTAGATGAAGAAACACACGAACATCTGGGAATAGAAGAATCAGCCGCGTGAAGTACAGATCTTGTGAAATGATCATACATACGATCCACGCCTTCATTTTGATGAATGTCAGTAGAAGAAGATATTAAAATTGATGTAAATGTATCCCAGTCTGCTCGATTGTAATTATATTTCCTTATTTTATCTTGTATTGAATTAACAGGACCCAACTTTTCGTTTAATCTTATATGTATAGGAAAATGATCACTACCTAGTGTATCAGGAGAAGTTTCCCACACACAGTCTGGAGCTAATTCAGGAGAAATGAAGGATATGTCAATGGTTGATGGTTTATGACATTCTATATCTGATATTCTTGTGATGTCACCATTATTCAGTAAGTACAAATTTGAATCCACAACATTTTCGACAAATCGGAGGTTTGTTGTTCTTTTACAACCGTCGTCCTAGTGAGCTGATTGCGCATTAAAATCACCTCCTATGAGCCATTTTTCCTTATTTGGTAAGTTTCGCAACCATTCTGTATTATCATTATCTGGACCTTTTGGAAGATAGACGGAAACAATATTAACAACTAGGTTGCTGTTGAATTTTACCATAGCAGCGGAAGAGTTTAAATGAGGAATGTTCAAAGGCACTGGAGATGTCATAGGATGGTAATCAATATTTCGATGAATATAAGTAGTAGGGTCAGGGAGGTTTCACCCCTTAAAAGGGGACCTCGGAGGGGACCTCAACCGGAAGTGGTGTTGCGCATGCCCGGAAGTAGGCGGCAGGTGTCACGGCAGGTGGTGCGACAGGTGGGGCGGCAGGTGGCGCGGCAGGTGGGGCGGCAGGTGTCGCGGCAGGTGGTGGCGGGGTCAAGGTCACGGTGTGTGGTGAAGCTAATAAAAGATTATTATTTTCAGTCTTTGTTGTTTGGTGGGGGTGGGGTGGGGTGGTGGTGGTTGTGACGTAGTGGGTTAAAAATAGATGGGGGTGTTTCGTGTTGCTGCGCGCGTGTGCGGATCGATGTGACGCCGTGGTTTTGTTTGTTTTTGTTTTCTCGTTGCCGCGTGGTTGTCCGCTGACGTAGGCGTGTTTAAAAAATAGAGATGGCGGTGATGACAGTGATAATGCTTAGGATGATGATACTGATGAGCATTGAAGATGACTGATGGATGAGCATTGTTCCAGCAAGGTCCCGTTGACTGTACCTCGTCCTCGGTGTTGATAGGCAGCCAAGTGGCAGATCAAACAGGAGGCCATTAAAGATGAACGACGCTCTCTGATCGATACACCATTTGGGGTTTGCCCTTTATTTCTCAGAGTGACCGAAAGAAACAGATCACAGACACAAACATAGACGGACAAACAAACAGACAGACACACAGACATAAAAACACACACATATAGGGTGATGGTGGTGGTAATGGCGGTGGTGGTGATGGCGGCGGTGGTGGAGGTGGTGTGGCGATGGCGGCGGTGTTGGTCAGGGTGGTGGTGAAGGTGGTGTGGTGACGGTGGTGAAGATGGTGTGGCGATGGCGGCGGTGGTGAGGGCGACAGTGTTGGTCGTGGCTGTGGTGCTTCACTCATCGTCATCCACTGGAACAAGAAATAATGTCGGAATAAGTCCATGGATGAAGCGGAAATAAAGGTGCGATAGTGGTACGTACTAGACGCAGAGAGAGAGAGAGAGAGAGAGGAGAGAGAGAGAGAGAGAAAAGAGAGAGAGAGAGAGAGAGAGAGAGAGAGAGCGAGACAGACAGACAGACAGACAGACAGACAGACAGAAATAAGTACTTACCAATGAGAGTGTTGCCGAAGAACGGCTGTGATTCGGTTGGGGGTGGTTGTGTTTCTTCTTGTGTGAAGAAGGGTTGGGTTAAGAAGGCATCATACTCGTCGTTGTCTTTCTGTTCAGCCACTTTTCTTTTTTTGTTTTGATGGAGCTGTTGGAGCTGCTGTTGCTGCTGCTCTTGTTGTTGGCGCTCCTGCTGAAGTCGCCGCTGGTGCTGTAGCTGCTGTCGTTGTTGCTGTTGTTGCGGCTGGAGCTGCTGGTGCTGTAGCTGCTGTCGTTGTTGCTGTTGTTGCGGCTGGTGCTGCTGGTGCTGCTGCTGTTGTTGTTGTTGTTCTCTTTCCAATGTCCGGACTACCGTGCGGGCCTTGGTGGCATAGCCAACGAGTCTCTCGAATTGTTGGGGTTGCAGCGTAACCCCTGTTTTTGTGGGTTTCACTACCAACCCACATCGCTCAAATTGGCGTACATGGAGGTATATGCCGCCTTTAAACGTATTGACGGTGAGGTATTTGTTCCTGCCTAGCGGAAAGAAGGCCTCCCCGTCTTGATAGAAGGTGCTACTGCTGCTGGTGCTGGTGCTGCTGGTGCTGGTGTTGCTACCGCTGTTGCTGCTGGTGCTGGCCATTTTCTTTGCCTCTTCGTGACGATCTCAGTGTGAGCTGGGAGCGAAGAATGATGTTGCCTGGGTTATCCCGCAGACTATATAGCTCATGAGCAGCAGCTGGGTGTACCACGTGACGTATTTGAAACACGCACCAATGTTCAGCTGGGTGTACCACGTGACGTGGGTATTTGAAACACGCGACAAGGTCGAAGGCAGGTGTGTCAAGAACAAAGAACAAGAACAGCTGCGGGTCATTAATCAATACTACAGAACAAAAGACGCGTGGGGTGCGTATTTTAAACACGAGCCAAGGTCGAAAGGGGGCGTGTCAGACACAAATAACAAAGAGCTTAGGGGAGGGGCTGCGGGTCATTAATCAATACTACAGAACAAAAGATGCGTGGGGGGGGCGTGGCGTCGGTTATTATGAGACCAATCAGCAGTTGGAACAATGGGACAAAGGAGACAGTACCTCTGGGAAGGGAAGCAACACAGAAGCGGATTGGCTGAGCACTTCCCGATAAAACGACAGAGGTTCTTTGTCTTGCATCAGGCGCACAGAGACTGTCGCTGAACTCATTGCCTATCCAGCTCCCGTTGCCTTTCGTCAACGAATTACTCCACACGATCACGTCTGCGCGAGTGCCAGAAACATGTCTGCACAGAAAGAAGAAGATACCCAGACTTCAGCTTCCTCTTTTACCTGCCCTGAGTGTCCTGCTGTGTTTACCAAGAGAACCAACCGCAACCGCCATGTCCGGGTGCAACACGAACGACTGATCAACCATGTGTGCCCCGTGTGTCATGTTGGTTTTGGTCGCAAAGACTACTGGACCAAACACATGCGGACCCACGACGGTGGAAAACCAACACCGAGGAAGACGTCAGGGGTACAAGCTGCGGGAAGGAAGCGCAAAAGTGACAGTGAGTCTGTTTCTCATCCTTTTTTCCGACCCGAGAAAAGATTGAACACACAGCGTAAAGAAAAACAGCTGTTAGATCATTTATCTCCGGATGTGAAAGAGATGTATGACAAATATTGGAACGCTATCAAAACCATAAGCGCCCTGGTAAAGTTCAATCTGTCTACACTTTGTTTTGGGACCTTCTGATGATTCTCCCAAATGGGATGATCAGCTTTTGGATGTTTTCCATGAACAAAACAAACGTTTTAAAATTAATTTTTCTCATTCTTTTCTTCTCAGACATAAAGAGCAGGGAGATCTGTCTTTCTTCCACATGGTCTCATCTTCTGTTATCGTATAAAGTGCCAGAAGATTTAAACTGGCTGAGTTTGAAGGCCGAAGCCTGGCATGATACAAAATCCCTAGAGTTTCAAAACAAAGTCGTCAGTCTTATCGTTCATAAATTTTAAATCAAACACAACCCAAATCTTGAACTGTTGATTGGCTAACCGCTCGTTTTCCTGATTGGTTTGTTTGAATATCCAGTTTGAGGTGGTCTGAGCGGGTTTAAACCAATCTGTGTAAACGCATACACACATGAACTATATAAGAGAGGTCTCAACCATGTCGTTATTCATTCTCTACGCCACTCACGCTGACAACAACGTCTTCACCGACCAGTACCATGACGAACAAGGAGCCAGAGCCTACACTCTACCCACTGGGACGCAACATTTTTGCCACCGTCAAAACCTGGCAAAGGGTTGTCAGAATATATGTGCACCATTACAAGAGACCAACCAACACCAAGGGTGGTCGTCTGGTCAGGGCGCAGCAAGGATTGTCGCTGGGATTGCAAGAGTTTGAAAGACTGGTCAAACTGAAGAATAAACTGGTGGCGGACGTCAAATACCAAACATCAGTTCTGCCGGCGGACAATTCAAACACAACTACCCCAATAGCAGCGGCAGCAGCAGCAGCAGCAGTGCCATCCTGTACTCCATCTCGCCCTTCGGCTCTAAGGATTCCTGCTGGATATCTCAGGCAGTGTGAACAACCTGATGACTTCCCACCAACCTCCACCTTGTGTGAGCAGCGCCCTGACAACACGGGTGGACTGGACATTCTGAAGACAGCCACAGTCCAAGCTGGTGTTGTAGGACCCAAAACAAAAGGAAGGGACGAAAGAAGACCCAACTGCCTTGGTGCCCATCTCCCCCTGACGTTGGAACGATGGATGGTGTGATGGTGGAATCACACACCCCTATGGCGGAGGCCTGCACCGCTGTGACAGAGCCACGCAGTCCCAGAACAGAACCCTACACTTCCCAGTGCCACTACTACTGCCCCAGCGAGGATCCTACATCCTGGCCTTGAAGAAAGACTGATGGAGCGCGGTGTCTACTTTTGAATAATAGTGTGCAATGTTGTTGACTGTACAGACTTTGTATAACAGTTATATTGTGTTGTGAAAACAATATTTTCTTGTGTACTTTTGTTGTCGCTGTTAAATTTTTTTTCTTTTGTTTGTTTTTTAAATGAATGTATTTTTTTATGGATGTTGTCCTCCCAAAACTGTATGATCCAGAAACAAAGAATAAAGGGCACAGCCCAAATGGCGTATCGGTCAGAGAGCGTCGTTCATTTTTCATGGCCTCCTGTCTGATGCATCAATTGGCTCCCTATCATCAACGGATCACTGGACACGGTACTTTGTGAAAAGCAACACGCGGGCGGACCTGACAGTCATTGTGTGTGCTCTCTCTCTCTCTCTCTCTCTCTCTCCTCTCTCTCTCTTCTCTCTCTCTCTCTCTCTCTCTCTCCCCGCGCGGCGCGCGCGCGCGCACGCGCACATGCGCGCACGCAGCTGTAGCGTGCGCGCAGCTGTAAAAGGTCGACCGGCGTCGCTTCGTCCACCGGTGAAACCCGGGATGCTGACGTGATCATCTTGTTTAAAAGGGGACAAGGACATTCCCTCTTTGTGTGTGCGAACACGCGTGTGTGTCGTGGTCGAGTGTGTGTGTATGTGTGTGTGTGTGTGTGTGTGTGCGTCTTGAGCGAGGCTTGACCCGTCGGACAACGAGTGGGGTAGAGACTGACCAGGTGTGTTTCGAGTCTTTGTGGGGCGGTGGGTGAGCGTCGCCATTTGGATATGACCCGTCGAACAAGGAGAGACTGACAGGTGTGTCTCCGAGTCTTTGTGGGGGCGGTGAGCGTGGCCGTTTGGATATTCACAATAGCTTCGAAAATGGTGCTAATTGGTGTGCTTGGTCCCTACTGTGGAGTCTGTTCTCTTTGTCTGTTACTATTTGTCTTGGCAGCAGATGTGCTGGTGCTTTTGTTTTTTTGGGTGTGTGATGGTTCCCGGGCACGGAGTCTGTTCTCTTTGTCTGCTACGGATGGATTGAACGAACAGCTCAAAGGTAAGTCCCAACGCCATCGGGTGTTTGGCGGGAAAAAAACATAATATAAGCTCCCAAACCCCCATCTGTTCATATTCTAAAAAAAGAAATGACTGCCCTGCTCGGAACGAAGACATGAACGACATTGAGGAGGGGGAAGAGGAGATGGGGGAGGTATGGCTCCATACTGGCTGGGAGACAGTCAGCATACCGGGTTCGGATAGTGAGGAGGAGGAGGAGGAGGACGAAGAAGAAGAGACGCAAGTACAACAACAAGAAGAACAACAACAGCAAGAAGACGGCGAACAACACACAGACCACCACTACCACCACTACGTTCACCACGTTCACTATGTGAACCATTACTATCACCACCTCCATTACGACCAACACCACCGCCATGACTACTGGGGGCAGCAGCAGCCACACATTTTTGATTTTATCTGGACATCACCACCCACCACCACCACCACCACCAGCAGAGGTGGACGTTATATACGGTAGGTGTGTGTGTGTGTGTGTGTGTGTGTGTGTGTGTGTGTGTGTGTGTGTGTGTGTGTGTGTGTGTGGGGTTGTGTGTGTGTATTGAGTTATTTTAATTCTGTCTCAGCACACCTGAAACACATAGAAGGAAAAAAAAAACTCACTCTCATAGGCATTATTGGCTCGCCTGTCCGCTAACCTTTGGGTAGTACTGTGACTGAACCCCATCTGGAAAACAAAACAAAAAGTAAAATGAAACAGACAGCGTGAGTCGTGTTTTTCCCCCGTCCGCTGACCCTTAAAACTATGACGCTGAAGAAAACTACAAAGTATTCCAAACGTTTAGCTTTAATCAGCTCCATAGTTTTAAGAATCACCCAGGAAACACCAACGAGGGGGTGGGGGATGTTTCCCCAAATTTTTTTAGACTGAACAACAGCGTCATATCACTCGAAAAATGAGTTTCAAACAGCTATCAGACCATTTATAGAGACGACAGCATTGGAACGTTACCAGACATGACTTTACACCGAGAATGCTAGACAGGGGTTGGAAAGGTGGAGATTCCGTCTGAAGCGACGATGCGTTTAATGTAGAAGAAGGAAAGAGACTTGCGATCTTGGGTGTAAGTGAACATAGCTTTTCCGTCTGTACGGAAGCCGGTGTTTGTACCACCGCCATTTTCCTGTGTAGTGAGCACTCGTTGATAAACATCTTTGGTGAGCGTGTTGTGATGTTTGCTGAGTCCTTTGCAACTGAATTTGTTTTTCTCTTGTCCGGAACAGAAATAGGTTTTTTGAACACAGGCCCACAAACGAGTCTCCTGTGTATTCTGTTTTGAACAAACCCGGTGTTCGTTTGTCATATCGCACACGGTCAAGGCAGTCAGAGCAGTGTGCGGGGTTCCACGCTAGCCCGCGGTGCGTGTGTGTTGGAACAACGCTGTGTGTTGTGAGCACGCCTCAGCTGGGAACCACTGATGATACTCCTTGTAAAACGGTTGGCGCAAAGATGGTTGTATGACTTCCTCAAAACTCTCACGACTAAGCGCCATGTAGAGTGAGTCTGTGTCCATCTCCAGCAGTTGAAAGTCTGACCTGTCCACGAATTTGTCCAGAAAATCGTAATAGAATTCTAACATTCGCAGTTTTGAGTACTGATAGACAAAGTATCCAATCTGCAAAGGGAGTGCCCAGTTGATTTTTTTCTTGCTCATTTCCACCTCGACGACATCCTCCTAGCTCGGTCAGTGTTTGAAACCGACTTTCATTCACCAGTTTGGGTACTTGGTCAGCTGTGACGTAGTGAATGTCCCTGTGTTTGGCGTGTTGGTCAGAGTTTTGCCATAGGCACTGTTGCCAAGCAACTTGAATGTTTCAGCCAAGATGGATTGGGATGAATCAAGGTCCCCCTTTATACGTGCGTCAGACACACGTTCGCCAAACTGTCTAAAACACGAGTTGGGTGTGTACTCCATGATCAGTGTGATGTTGCTTACTTTCAACCCATGCTCCAAGTACCATTTGAGTAAAGGAGTGGCGAGAAGAATTTTTGTTCCATAGTAGCTACCCAACAAAGTGCGACGTGGGCGACTCAGGAGTTTGTGCTTTTCTGCGTATCCCCGCATGTATTCACCAATGTTGTCTTTCCCAACGGTCGCATTTTTAAAGATAGGTTGAAGTTCAGAAAAGTGTTCTTTCAGACTGTCGGGCACACAAATGTCACATTCAATCAGACCAAACAGAGTGTCATTTTTGACAGCGTTCAAATACCTTGTTCTGTGATAGAAGACATACCCTGAAACGGTTTGAGAGATAGGAGACGCGTTTTTAGGAAGTGTCTGACGTGTGGGTTGTGTCGTTTCTCTTCCTGCCACTGACATTCCCACATTTCTACCACAGTCACTTTCACATCCTCCACGAAGATAGCTGGTAATGTCTTGTGTGTTTTCTCTGAGATCTGTGAGCGGTTTCCCGCTCACAGGGTTAATGTGTTTGCCACGGTGAGATGACAGTCATGTCCGTGAAACAAACAGCCATGAAACTGGTACACCGTGTCATGTGTCGAGTCCCAACGTCGACGCGGATGTGTCTGCGTCCTAAACTATGTTCTTTCCCGTTAAACTTGTGCTGTATGTGTATGTTCTTTGTGTGCGCCGTCCACTCTAACCATTCTCTCACTTGCTGACCATACACGTCCGTTCTTTCTGCCTTAAAGCCCGTCTCACATCTTCTAACTGTTGGGTGTTTGTGAGGGCATGGGTTGCATGATAGCCCACAGGTAAAGTGCATTGGCGTCATAGCCTCGAACCGACTGAACAGGTTTGTTGTCCCCTCACTCACGAAACAACGAGGTTCTTCAAACCCAGGTACGTTGGAAGCGACAGCGACAGAGAGGGGAACGTGTCTAGCTGTGTATGTCGTGCTGGAGTGTGCTTGTTTTGTTTGCGGTAAGTCATCGGTCTCGAAGAACACTTCAAAGTCAAAAGTAGTCTGTAAGGAAAAAAACGAAATCAGGATCAACAGAAATACATAACGACAGAGTTGCTGCAACACCGATTCCGGTGGTGTGTACACCCCTCCTTTGTATGTGTGTTGAGTCTGACCGCCTTGACACGTGTTCTCGTGTTTGTTTAGCTCCCTAAGCGTATGCCACAGTTTGCCACATTTGGAACAAGATAGCGCATGTCCTAACTTGTCAATGTCAATGATGTGCATAAAATGATGTTTGTACACCAACACTTTAAGCGTGTCTGCATGTTTGTAATCACTGCGACGACAAGGAACGAGGCACGGGGGTGTTTGCTTTTCATCAAATTCAAACACATCCACATTGATCTGAAACATAGCTTCAACCGAGCCCAACTCTAACAGAGTAATGCCTGGAAAATGTATGGGGGTGACTTATACCTACCCACTGCTCATAGAGAGCCTTGGTTTGTTTTTGTAGGGTATTGTACAGAAGCGCCTTGGTGGAGAGCGAGACAACGAAACAAACAAAGTCTGTCGTTGTAAACAAAACCATTGTTTTCATCTTTTTGCAGCGTGTTCAGAAAACGATTGTTGGCAATGTAGTCAGGCAGTGAGTCACAGCCACAACCAATGGGAAAGTCAGGTAGAGGGTACACATAGAAAGATGTAGACATGATGGCCTGAACAGAGTAACGAGAGTTGGGTCGTTCTCTCTGAACATGTCCCAACATGTCATGATCACGCAAGTCAGAAAGAAAGGACAGAAAAGCTTGTTTTGTATTGATGAGCCGAGGCTTGTCTAGAGCCCTGTGGTTATTACACGAGGCGTGAAAGAAAGACAGATCTCCCTGCTCTTTATGTCTGAGAAGAAAAGAATGAGAAAAATTAATTTTAAAACGGTTGTTTTGTTCATGGAAAACATCCAAAAGTGATCATCCCATTTGGGAGAATCATCAGAAGGGTCCCAAAACAAAGTGTAGACAGATTGAACTTTACCAGGACGCTTATGGGTTTTGATTAGCGTTCCAATATTTGTCATACATCTCTTTCACATCCGGAGATAAATGATCTAACAGCTGTTTTTCTTTACGCTGTGTGTTCAATCTTTTCTCGGGTCGGAAAAAAGGATGAGAAACAGACTCACTGTCACTTTTGCGCTTCCTTCCCGCAGCGTGTACCCCTGACGTCTTCCTCGGTGTTGGTTTACCACCGTCGTGGGTCCGCATGTGTTTGGTCCAGTAGTCTTTGCGACCAAAACCAACATGACACACGGGGCACACATGGTTGATCAGTCGTTCGTGTTGCACCCGGACATGGCGGTTGCGGTTGGTTCTCTTGGTAAACACAGCAGGACACTCAGGGCAGGTAAAGAGGAAGCTGAAGTCTGGTATCTCTTCTTTCTGTGCAGACATGTTTCTGGCACTCGCGCAGACGTGATCGTTCGGGGTAATTCGTTGACGAAAGGCAACGGGAGCTGGATAGGCAATGAGTTCAGCGACAGTCTCTGTGCGCCTGATGCAAGACAAAGAACCTCTGTCGTTTTATCGGGAAGTGCTCAGCCAATCCGCTTCTGTGTTGCTTCCCTTCCAGAGGTACTGTCTCCTTTGTCCCATTGTTCCAGCTGCTGATTGGTCTCATAATAACCGACGCCACGCCCACCCCATGCATCTTTTGTTCTGTAGTATTGATTAATGACCCGCAGCCCTCCCCTAAGCTCTTTGTTATTTGTGTCTGACACGCCCCTTTCGACCTTGGCTCGTGTTTCAAATACGCACCCCACGCGTCCTTTGTTCTGTAGTATTGATTAATGACCCGCAGCTGTTCTTGTTCTTTGTTCTTGACACACCTGCCTTCGACTTGTCGCGTGTTTCAAATACCCACGTCACGTGGTACACCCAGCTGAACATTGGTGCATGTTTCAAATACGTCACGTGGTACACCCAGCTGCTGCTCATGAGCTATATAGTCTGCGGGATAACCAGGCAACATCATTCTTCGCTCCCAGCTCACTCTGAGATCGTCACGAAGAGGCAAAAAAAAATTGCCAGCACCAGCAGCAACAGCGGTAGCACACCAGCCCAGCGGCACCAGCACCAGCAGCAGTAGCATCTTCTATCAAGACGGGGAGGCCTTCTTTCGCTAAGCAGGAACAAATACCTCACCGTCAATATGTTTAAAAGGCGGCATATACCTCCATGTACGCCAATGTGAGCGATGTGGGTTGGTAGTGAAACCCACAAAAACAGGGGTTACGCTGCAACCCCAACAATTCGAGAGACTCGTTGGCTATGCCACCAAGGCCCGCACGGTAGTCCGGACATTGGAAAGAGAACAACAACAACAACAGCAGCAGCACCAGCAGCACCAGCTGCAACAACAACAACAACAACGACAGCAGCTACAGCACCAGCAGCTCCAGCCGCAACAACAGCAACAACGACAGCAGCTACAGCACCAGCGGCGACTTCAGCAGGAGCGCCAACAACAAGAGCAGCAGCAACAGCAGCTCCAACAGCTCCATCAAAACAAAAAAAGAAAAGTAGCTGAACAGAAAGACAATGACGAGTATGATGCCTTCTTAACCCAACCCTTCTTCACACAAGAAGAAACACAACCACCCCCAACGAATCACAGCCGTTCTTCGGCAACACTCTCATTGGTAAGTACTTTTTTCTGTCTGTCTGTCTGTCTGTCTGTCTGTCTGTCTGTCTGTCTGTCTGTCTCTCTCTCTCTCTCTCTCTCTCTCTCTCTCTCTCTCTCTCTCTCTCTCTCTCTCTCTCTCTCTCTCTCTCTCTCTATGCGTCTAGTACGTACCACTATCGCACTTTGTTTCCGCTTCATCCATGGACTTATTCCGACATTATTTCTTGTTCCAGTGGATGACGATGAGTGAGCACCACAGCCACGACCAACACTGTCGCCATCACCACCGCCGCCATCGCCACACCATCTTCACCACCGTCACCACACCACCTTCACCACCACCCTGACAACACCGCCGCCATCGCACAACACCTCCACCACGCCGCCATCACCACCCACGCCATTACCCACCATCACCCTCTATGTGTGTGTTTTTATTTCTGTGTGTCTGTCTGTTTGTTTGTCCGTCTATGTTTGTGTCTGTGATCTGTTTCTTTCGGTCACTCTGAGAAATAAAGGGCAAACCCAAATGGTGTATCGATCAGAGAGCGTCGTTCATCTTTAATGGCCTCTGTTTGATATGCCACTTGGCTGCCTATCAACACCGAGGACGAGGTACAGTCAACGGGGACTTGCTGGAACAATGCTCATCCATCAGTCAACTTCAACGCTCATCAGTATGTCAGAAAGGTGAGTGGTAGCGCAAATGGGAGGGAAAGAAAAAAATGTGTCGTCATCACTGTCATCTCTGTCTAACACGTCTACGTCAGCGGACAACCACGCGGCAACGAAAACATTTATTAAAAA
>JAFLJL010019037.1:134249-164686 GCA_018398815.1 Conus ventricosus
GGGACACCCACAAAGGGCGGTTTCAAAACGGGGGGTTTCACCCCCCTTTCCATCTTTGTTGGGGGGTTCCCCTTTTCCCTCCCGCTCATCTATCTTCCCGGGGCCCTGCCGCCCCCCGCTCCCCCCACCCCCGCCCCCTTTTTCCCTTTTAAAGGGGGGGGGCCTTCTTTCCGCAGCGGGAAAAAATACCTCACCGTCAAACGAAAAAAGGCGGCATATCCCTCCATGTACCCAATTTGAGCGATGGGGGTTTTGGAGTGAAACCCAAAAAGGGGGGTTACGCTGCAACCCCCAACAATTCGAGAGACTCTTTGGGCTATGCCACCCAAGCCCGCACGGTAGTCCGGGGGGGAAAGGAAACAACAACAACAACAGCAGACACCAGCGCACCAGCCGCAACACAGCAACAACGACAGCAGCTACAGCACCACAGCACCAGCCAAAACAACAAAACAACGAAAAGCAGCCGCCCCACGCCGACCCACGGGATGCCAAAAACAAGAGAAACAGCAACAGCACCCAACACTCCATCAAAAAAAAAAAAGAAAAGGGGCTGAACAAAAAAGACAACGACGAGTATGATCCCTTCTTAACCCCCTTCTTCACCAAAAAAAACACAAACCCCCCCCAACCCAAACACAGCCGTTCTTCGGGGAAAACACTCATTGGGAAGTACTTTTTTCTGGTCTGTCGGGCTGCTGTCTGTCCCCTTTTTTCCCTCTCTCCTCTCTCTCTCTTCTCTCTTCCCCTCTCTCCCCTCTCTTCTCTACTCTCCTCTCTTCCTCTCCTCTCTCTTTTCTCTCTCTCTTCTCTCATACGACCCATCGCCCTTTATTTCCGCTTCATCCAGGGCTTTTCCCACATTATTTCTTGTTTCCCGTGTACGATGAGTGAACACCACAGCCACGACCAACACTGTCGCCATCACCACCGCCGCTAGATCACCCCAACACCATCTGTCACCCACCGTCCACCACACCACCTTCACCAACCACCTGACCAAGACACCCCGCCAACGCCACACCCACCTCCACCACCGCCCTCCATCACCACCACCGCCATTACCCCACCACACCCTCTAAGTGTGTGTTTTTTATGTCTGTGTGTCAGTCTTGTTTGTTTGTCCGTCTATGTTTTGTGTCTGTGAACTGTTCTTTTTGGTCCTCTGAGAAATAAAGGGACAAACCCCAAAATGGTGTATCGAACAGAGAGCGTTCCGTTCAATCTTTAATGGCCTCCTGTTTGATATGCCACTTGGCTGCCTATCAACCACCGAGGAACGAGGTAACAGTCAACGGGAACTTGCTGAACAATGCTCATCCATCAGTCAACTTCAAACGGCTCATCAGTATGTCAGAAAGGTGAGTGGTAGCGCAAACGGGAGGGAAAGAAAAAAAATGTGACGGGGTCATCACTGGCATCTCTGTCTAACACGTCTACGTCAGCGGACCACCACGCGGCAACAAGAAAACCAATTATTTAAAACAAAACAAAGAACAATACCACGACGCGTCCCATCGATCCGCACACGGCGTGCGCGCCGCAACCCCCACTATTTATAACCCCACTACGTCAGCAAACAAAAAAAACATATTTTTAACGATCGTGACTCGGCCGTGACAAGAAACACAAAAACAAAGAAAACAAAAACAAAACAAAACCACCATCGAGACCTTCACCCCGACACAACCCGCCGCCACCTGCCCGCCCCACCACCCTGCCGCCTCCCCACCAGCCGTATTGCGCAACACCGAGGAAGATCCTCCGCCGAATCCCTCAAAAAAGGGGTGAAAAAAGTCCCTACCTTACTACTCACACCCACACCCCGCACACACACACACACACACACACACATCACACACACAACACAAACAAACACACACCTGACAACACACACCACACACACGCCAACTCACACAAACACACACAACACACACACACACACACACACACAACGCAAAGCGCACAGCACCTGCACACCCAGCGAAGGAGCATAAAAAATTATGAATTGAAGAGAGTTTGTATTTGAGTGAGGACAGAGAAAGAAGAAAGAACTGTTTGAGTACGGCGTGGCAGAAGGGAGATTGTTTCCAGCAGGAAGGAGCCTGAAAAAGAAAAAGAAAAGTTCACGCAAGTGAATCTGGCCCGAAAACGAGGGAACTCTCAGAAAGCTCTTGTCAGAAGAAGAGCGAAGCTGTCTGGAAGGAGTATAGGTCGACAGAAGATTAGAGCGGTAAGATGGAGCGAGGCCATCCAATGCCTTGTAACAGAGCAAAGAAAGTTTGTACTTGATGCGTTTTTTCAACAGGAAGCCAGTGCAAAGATTTAAGCAAGGGAGAAACATGAGAGTTTTCGGAGATTTCGAGACAAGGCGAGCAGCATTATTTTGGACTTCTGCAATTTTGCAAGAAGATTCTGTGGACAGCCAGCAAGAAGAGAATTACAGTAGTCAAGTCTTGAAAGAATGAAAGCAGAAACCAGAGTCTTGGTGGCTTCTTCAGACAGAAGGTGGCGCACAGAACTGATTCGCCGAAGCTCCAAGTAGCAAGCACGGCAGATAGAAGAAATCTGATTTTGAAAAGAGAGTGTCTAATCAAGTACAACGCCTAGATTTCGCACAGTGGTAGAGGTCTGAATGAGAGAGGTACCAAGTTGGACAGAAGAAGGAACAGAGATTGTAGACATGAGCCGTTTTGGGAGAATGAAGATCAGTTTCAGTTTGTCATTGTTTTAACTGAAGTTTGTTGCAAGTCATCCATGCCTTTATGTCAGAGATGCAGAGCTGTGAGCGATCAATGATGGAGGAGAGGAGAGAGATGTCACCAGAAATGTAGATTGATTGTCATCAGAGAAGCAGTGGTGTGAAATGTCAAGATGGGCTACAATGTCAGAGATGGTTGGTATATAGAACAAACAGAATGGACCAAGGACAGAGCCTTGGGAACACCATAATTCAAGTCAGCAGAGCTTGAAGAAAAAACATTGACAGAGACAATTTGGGTTCGACCAGAAAGGTATAGAATAAAACCATGCCAAAGCGTGAGAAGAGATGCCAAAAGTATGTTGAAGTCTATGAGGAGGGTGGTGATCAATGGTATCAAAGGCAGCGGACAAGTCAAGAAGAGAAAGCAGTGAAACCTGACCATTATCCAGAGCAGAGAGAAGATCGTTTATTATTTTCAGCAGAGCAGTTTCTGTACTGTGTCCAGTGCGATAGGCGACTGCAACGAATAGAGCAAGTTGTTTTGGTCGAGGTGGTTTTGGAGTTGGAGAAGTGCTATCTTTTCAATTATCTTTGAAAGAAAAGACAAGTTGGAGACAGGTCAATAATTTTTTTAGGTTTTCAGGGTCAAAGAGGTGTTTCTTCAAAGAGGTCGACAACAGCAGCTTTCAGTGCAGTGGGAAATAACCAGAAGTGAGAGATTCATTTACCACACTAGTGATATATGGCAACAAAACATCCATGCATGCAGATAATAAAGTAGATAGAAGAGGATCCAGTACACATGGACTGTGGCTGGATTTTAGATCCACATTTGACAACAGATTGTTTGGAAGGGGAGAAAGGGTAGGGCAAGATGGTATAAAATAAATATTCACAAGAAAGCAGACGGAAACGCCCCAATAAAAATGCATGTTTTTATGGTTTGTGATGCTCATTTAAAAACATTGAAGAAAGCAGGCTAAAAGACGTGGCTTATTAAAATGCAGAAGAAATATTCTAATAAAAAAACAGATGGATAGTTTGAAGTTTCTGCCTAAAGATCCGCACTGTTCTCTTATCTGCGGGATTACTGGGTGTGGGAAAACTGTCTTGTACTTGATTTGTTACAAACAATTTACAGGTTTCATTACGAGCACATTGTTATATTCTGCACAACCATTAAGCACAACAAGTCTTACAAAGAAAGGAAGTTTATTTGGACAGACGATAATATATTTTTAGGTTGATCCTAGCGACAAGCTGAGCGACTGTTTAGAACATTACTATAGACTATTTGAGGGAACTGAAACACTGTTTATTATTGATGACTGTTCAGCTGAACGAGACATTGTTAAAAAAAGAAAAGCTCTGTCAAAGCTAGCCTTTAGTGGCCGCCACGCCTTAGTTTCTGTGTGGCTCTTAACTCAAAAATACAATGCTGTCTTAAAAGACTTTAGATCACAGTTAAAATCGGTTGTATTATTTTACACTAAGGACAAAGATAGTTTTTGAAGAATGTTTAAGTGAAAATTATATAATAAGGGACAAAGATGAGCTAAAAAAAAATAAAAGAGCAGTTAGAAAATCTAAGCACGCTAAGCTATGCTTACGGACTGACCCTCCAGTTCAATACGTTTGTTTATTTTAATTTTAATATTAAAAAGAATGTCTCGCGGGCCAAATCAAAAGCGCAGCTAGCTCCTAAATGCACTGCAGTAGAGCTAAAAGACCTAGCAGACACAGCTGAGTTTGATCTGATAGGGGTGATAGGAACTGTTTATGGATTTGAATACACAGATGATGGGATTTACAAACGAACAGAAATTGAAGACAAAAAAAACGACAGCAACATCCTAAACTAGAACAAATAAGAAATCTAGAAACAACTGATTACGGCAAATATGAATACAGGCTTTATAGACAAGACAATAACTGGGTCTTGCGTCCTGAAATAAACTGGGATTTTAAATTTGACTTGCGAAGCCCCAATGTATACTTTGATTAAAAAAACACAATTTCAGAAAAGCTTTGAATGCAGTTCCCCTTCTTGCTAGTCTTGTTCCAGGAACACAACAGAAAAAGCATATTGTAATAGATACATATAAACGCGAATATGTGCTGAGCAGAAAGAAGCCCTTAGTTGAAGTGGGGGATGACACAGTAACCCTAGAATTTATCCCAAAACCACCAATGCCTAACACTGCTACTTTGATTTTTGTTTTATTAATTACTCCAGGGGAGTCTAATTCTAGTTTGCCAGAACATGTGTTGGGCACGGGGAGTACAATTATCGTCTGGAAACTTGGATGGGCCTCTTAGGCTCGTTATTGTTATTACTAAAAACGGGGATGAAATAAACACTTTCTTATCATCTGACAAGGTTACTGTGATGGTTAACAAAGACAAACTAACAGTACTCAACTTTATTTTAATTAAGTATGTTGATTTTATTGCTTTTTACTCTGTTGGTGAAGTGCTACCAAAGGATTAATAAGAACATTTTTACAAAATTAATTTGATTAAAAATGGAGGTTCAACAGTTTAGGTTAGAGCAAATAACTGAACTTCAAAAGGAAATAGAAAGTGACTTGGATAAGTATAGGGCTACCAGAAAGAAATATGCTAAAGCTTTAAATACTCTTTCTTATGTAATTACTGGCTCATCGCTGTAGCCAGCGTAAGTGCTGGGTCTGGTGTTGCTGTTTTAGCTACTGGGGTTGGAGCGCCAGCCTCTTTAGCATTAGAGAGTCTCGGGTTAGGTTTAGGCGCCATTTCTATGATTGTAAGTGCTGTTTTAAAAAAAAAATTAACTCCTAAATTACAAAAGCACACTGCCATTGTTGCCCTAGCATCAGCAAAACTTTGTTCATTAAGATTAAGAATAAGCAAATCATTACAGCATGAAAACATTACAGCAAGAAGAATTTCAGAAGCTTATGGCTGAGGGTGAGGATTACAGACGACAAAAAATTGAACTTCAAAAGGGGTGGAGAAAGACTTTTACTTCACAACAGGTAGACACTGATGCAATTAAACAGAACATTGAAAAAACAAACACATGATCAGTTAAGCCCAAAATAGGCCAAAAAATAAGTTTAACAAAAAGAAGTTTAGCAAAAATAAATACATTTTTTTAACTTACTTTGGCGGGACAACTTGCAGCTCTTCACGAACAAACGATCTTTTAGGGGCGGGCTTTTTAGAAGAGAGAGTCTCTCTTAAATAATATACGGGAGGGGTTGTTTTCATGATTCTTTCAACTTCATATACATCTACGCTCCATATAGGATCTGTGGCTCTAATTCTAACATCGCCTTCTGCCTCTCCAGGAGCATACAAGTATCTTACTTTTAGTCCAAACGGCAAGAGTTTTTTGATTACCTTGCGCATCTTCAGTAATGCTATTTTTTTAATTTGATTGCGTTCACTGGTTTAAGGCCTGTTGCTTTAAATTCTTCATTGTTCATGGCGCATAAGACTGCTGGCAATCTCCTAACCCATTCTGTGTTGCGTGCTCTGTACTTCGTGGTGTCCATAATTTCTCTGTGATATTGGTAGGTAAACAGACGTTCAGCTAGATTCTTATTAAAGTTTTCTACTAGGGCTTGTGATCGATGGTTGCCTGGGATCCCTCTCTTAACTGTAACATGATGCTTTAAAAACAGCTGGTTTACAGAACCTTTAAACTCTTTTTCCATCATCAACTTGAATCATCCTAGGATACTTTAATGGGCCTCGCATGTATATTTGTTGTAAAGCCACAGCCACAGCAGTTGAGCTTTTATCCATTAAAGGCTCAGCGTCTTTGTATCTTGAAGCCATATCAACAACTGTCAGAGCATACTTAAACTTTTTCTTCTAACTTTGTCATGTGGAAGATACAACAAGTCCATCTGGTGGGTGTCATTTGAAACTGAGTTAACAAATCTAGGCCTTATTATTCTTTTGGGGGCAGGTAGATATATTTGCCAAATTGCTTGTTTGAAAGCCAGTCTTTCGCATCTGATTCAGACACTCTAGCAGCTTTACTCAGTTTTTCAATAGCAGTCTTTCCTTTCCAATACCTTTAGGAGAATAATATATTTTGTACTTCGTATTGTCCATATTTTAAATGCATTTTATTTTACACAAGAAAGTGAGCAACAAGATAGACTGAGGTCATGCCAACTGCAATAAAAACTATCTCTGCAGTCTTCTGTTCCTCAGATGGTTCATAAACGTCAGACAGTTCTGGCAGTGGCGATGTTAGAAACTTATTTCCTGTCACTAAGTAATACTCATTCATTGAGTCATCAACGTCTTTTAAATGTGTGCTCTGCATGTCCCTGTTCTCTTAACGTTTTGTTAATAAAGTCTAAGTGAGCAATTCGTCTTTTCTCGTAAGCGTCTCTTGCCTTGGCTAAATCTTCCATTGCCTTGTTATGGCGTTCTCTCTCTTCGTCGGACCGCAATTTACTAAACATATAATTGCTTCCAGAGAAGGCTAAAGCATTAACAATAGCTCCTCCCACCATCAGAACCAATCCAGACATCTTTTTTATAAATCACTATTTTCTAGATTAATCTTTCTATGTATTAATATTTTCTGAGATAATCCCCTGTGTAACAAGAAAGTCTTTTGAGGCAATCCCTCAGTAATTACAACTATAACCTTAACAACATCCTCCCAAAGTCTAACCTTCCTAGATCAGCTGGCCTCATTTTTAACAGGTTTTTTGCTAACACGCTATAGCCTATACTAAGACCGTTAATCACAGCAGAATGGTTAATCGTATTGATAATCTTTTTTCACTCATCTTTTTATTAACTAAAAAAATAATTAAAATAATCATAATACGAAAGACTGTCTATGTGCTTTTGAAACAGATAATTTTTGTTGTTAAAGCTAAAAATAAGACCACAACTAGTTTTGGCGAATCTTCTATCTTTCCCAGTTTTTGGCGTTTTATTCCTAACAAACATTTGCAAGGATTGAATAAACTAATAACACTAACAATAGGCACTGCATAAGTAATCAACGTTAAACTCATGGTTTTAAAAGTATTATATTATTTTTTATTGTTTAAAAAATGGATTGTGACGAACTATTAAAGTGTGAGGAGCAAGCAGACTACTCCGTAGGCTACTCAGCAGACCACTGCCATAAAGAAAGATTATACTCTCTGGCTGCGTGTGGAAAAAAACTAGACAGTATTTAGGCACTGAATAAGTGTCGAACAGATTCAGCAACTGTCTACTTCAGAGGTTGAGAAGTACTACGCTAGGTACGAAGCACAGCTAGGGTCAAAAAAAGGTTAGATTGGTGGGTCAGACAATGATTAGTCTATATGCTAAGTTAGTAAGTAAGATGGCGCCCGGGTTTATTCAGAAGAAGATTTAAAATATGACTTATTGCAAGATCCAATTTTAAACAAGTCCCTAGAAACTCTTGCATGTGACATGTATTACAGATTTGGGACATTTGTTATGCCCATTCATCATGGGATTAATTAAATTTTAATCATATTAATTTTGATAAATTAAATTTAATCGCAATAAAAAAAAAAATGAGCGAGAAGACGCTGCAGGACAGTCCGCAGGAGCAAAATGTACCCCAAGTGAGCCCGCAAGTGAATGTACCACAAGTGAATGTACCACAGGTGAGTAATGTTACTAAGACTAAAAATCCTGGACGTGTTGAGGCTGGGCGTAAACTAGCTGAATGGAACAGACTGCAAAAAGCAAACCAATCAGCAAAACAAAAATTGTTAGATAGTAATACAACATCTCCACCAACAACAACACATATTAACAACAACACAATTAACAACAAACACAATCACAATCACAATCAAACAATAAGATGTATCATTATAAATTGGGAGCTGCTGTTGTTGGTGGGTTTTTAGCATACAAATACCTAACGCCATACCTAGCAACAAAGCCGCAAGCCCCCACAGTAAAAGAAGAACCAGCTTCTGCAAAAACAAGTGCAACCTCCTGCTGTAGATCCATTTCTAGGAATAGTTTTTAAGAACTAGATAAAGTACAAGTTAAGAACTAGATAAGTACAAGTTTAAGTTAGTTATAGAAAGTACTTTTAAGTTAAGTGCAAGTAAGTTACAAGTTAAGTACAAGTAAATTATTAGTTATATAAAGTACTAGTTAAGTTCTTAAGTTAAGTTCTTGTTATGTTCTTAAGTAAGTTCTTGTTAGGTTCTTAAGTCAAGTACAAGTCAAGTCAGTCAAGTTAATCTTTTAAAGTTCTCCAATGCCCTTCAGCATATGAAAACTCAGATTGACGTAAGTTCTCTTGTTATTGTTAAAGACTAGTGATTTTTTGTTAACAGCAGTTGTGTTTACTTGATGAAGAGTAGAGCGCAGATTAACATTTGTGTGATAAAATACTTTGTTTTCAAAGAGAGCTTGCTTGTAGTTATCGTGAGTTATATTTTTTTTGACAACTTCTTTACTATATACCCTTAGCCTTCTTCATTACAGAAGTCTGGCTGGCAACGCTATACATCTTCGACCGCAAACCAACATATTCTTTTATAACTGTCCCATTGAGTTCATCCTTCATCTTTCCAATTACTTTCTTGTTTACAGTTGAATGTAAAGGCGAATCTTTTGGATAGTCGCATGTGTCGTACCACCCATCAACTCCTTTAGCTACTTCTGTTTCTAAGTCTTGTAAAAGTCTTCAGTTGGGACGTCTAGAATAAAAGAGTCAGTGTCTATGTAAAGTACTCTTGCTTCTGGGTACCGCGGTTTAAAGTAGTCATACAGAAATTCTAACATCAAAAAACTTTGACAACTCTAATACGGTAAAACCGATAAACACCGGCTTGTCCAACTTAACATCCTTTTCCTTCATCATAATGCCAACCAGGCTGTCGTTAAATCTTCTAAAGTCTTGATAGTTGGGTTTAGAGGCCAACTTAATTTGCTTGGTTTTCTTTTGTAACTAATTTCACATCTTTATGCTTGTGTGGATTTTCCATAGTTTTGCCAAAACAGCTGTTGTTCATCCGTTTAAAGAAGTCTTTTTCTGAAGCATCAGTGGCTTGGGTTCTAAGATCAGTATTCTTCTTGATGTATGGCCTCATAAAGGGCTCTTGATCACAGATAATTATTCTGTGAACAGCTCTTAGTTTCAGCCCGTGCTTTAAGTAAAACTTTAGGAGTCTGTAATGGCACACATATTTAGTCTTGTGTCGAAGATTAGGCACAAGTTTAGGAGGTTCAATAGGACTCATCTTTAATCTTTCTGCGGCTAGGGGGTAATCGTTGTGGAGATCGTGTAATTTTTTAGAATATTCTAAGTCTACTTCCAAGATTAGCCCTATTGGATTATCAGGCGGAAGCTGTGACAACATAACTAACACAGTATTAACATCATGAGGCCCTTTTATCATTGTAAAGTTTCTCAGTGGAAGTGGTTGACTCATGGCCCATCCATACAGATTGTTGTCGTCTAAAATACATTAGATAGTTAGACGGTTTAGTGGGATCATAGTCGTCTAATACTGTTGTTGGCTTTGCAGTAAGGATGTGAGGACATGCTAATACCTCCCCTCAGCCCATCTTCAATCATCTGAAGTGTGGGTAGATCAGAAATTAAGTCAATCTGGATGTTTGCAGACTTTAAGAAAGCATCCAAGAAAGGCCTGGAGAGACACTAATAAATGCCGATTCTAGCT
Source organism: Conus ventricosus (assembly GCA_018398815.1). NCBI lineage: Eukaryota > Metazoa > Mollusca > Gastropoda > Neogastropoda > Conidae > Conus > Conus ventricosus. The sequence continues at coordinate 144,636 of JAFLJL010019037.1, forward strand.
CCCCCACCCTCAACAAAGTTTCGGGCGGCTGCCCTAGACTAGGCATTTATTAGTTCTCCAACTAGTAAACCATACAAACATGCATACTGTGTAGGATTATCCGTTTCAATACTATTTACTAAACTTTTCAGATTTTAGTTTTTGCTTAATCCTGTGTTTTTCCTGATCTTTTCAATAACATCATTTTCACGCATACATTCATCAAATGCGTCTCTGTCTTTCATGTGAAATAAACCTACAGTCTTAAACTGTTCTCTAAAGTCTTTTAAAACTGAGTTATATTTTTGACATAAAATCCACACACTTATTCCAGCATGACTTCCACTAAAAGCTAGTTTTGATAAGTTTTCTCTTTTTAACTATGTCTCTTTCTGCTGAACAGTCATCTATAATAAATAGTGTCTGCGTTCCTTCAAACAGTCTATAAAAGTGTTCTAACACTCACTCAGTTTATTGCTAGGATCAACTAAATATTGTCATCATCTGTCCATATAAACCTTCTATTATGATATGCTTTGTTCCATTAAGTGTTGGACAGACAATCAATATATGATCAAAATTATAGCGATAAACTGTTTGTAATAGGTCTAGGACAAATATTGTTTTTCCACAACCAGTCTGTCCACAAATCAATGAACAATGAGGAGTTTTTGTCATAAAGTTTAACTGCACCATAGTTTTATAACAGAATTTAATCTAATCCAGTTATTATGTTATCATACTCTCTGTCCAAAACTTGTTCAATATATTTCAAATGGAGTAACATGGTGGCGGCGAACGAAGCAAAATTAAGAATAGAGTTTGTTTAGAACTTACCGCCAATGACATTGACAAACAAAGCACATGACAAGACACGATGCATTTCAACCACTTGCGTCTTCTTCAGGCGAAAAAATAAATCACATTTAACATGTGGGACAGTACCAACAAAGAACGAAAAAAGAAGAAAAAAATGACTTATCAGTTTTCTTCCATGTGGTCGGTGGGCGGAAATGACATGGGGCCAGGGGATTATGGGAGAGGAAACGGAGGGGGGGGGGGGGGGGGGGGGGGTTGCGTCGGGGAGGTGTGTGTGTGTGTGATATGATAGGGTTGTGTGTCTAGTTTATTGGATGGTGTGGTATCTTTGTGATGGTAGTGGTAGTGGTGGATTGATAGTAATGGTAAGGGGAAAGAAGGGGGGGGGGGGGAGAGAAACTGAGGGGGAGGGGAAAAAAAAAGAATTTAAGGGGAAGATAAAAACAAAATTAAGATTAAATAGATGGAGGGTTGCTGTAACTACTGTATGAAGTGAGTGAAGGGGATGGGGTGGTGTGTATGTATGTGTGTGTGTATGTGTGTGTGTTGGTAGGGGTATTGCCAACTGATGTGGAAGTGGTGGGTATGTGTGTTTGGTTATTGTTGGATGTTGATGCCTTGGGGGTGTAGTGTGCCCAGTTTGGCAATGAGATGGGATTCTTGAGTTGTGCGTTCAAAGCTGTCACTCTGTGACTGCCAGAGTGCCATGACTTTGACATGGTCGATGTTGTTGGGTGTGGTTGAAGTGTAGGCGACGGGTTTGGGTCGGTGGTGGCGGATATCAGCCAGTGTTCAGAGATGCGTGTTTCAAGTGTGCGTGACGTTTTCCCTATGTAGATTTTGCCACACAGCTGGCAGTGGATGGCATATATAATGTTGCGGCTCTGACATGAGAAGTGCGTTTGACTGTGAAGGAGTCTTTGGGGCCCTGTAAGATGGTGTCTGGTTTGGTGAGGGGCAGATTTGCAGTTGGGTTAGAGCAGGGTGAGTACCTGGTGGTAATAGCTGTAGTTCTGTTCAAACTGGACCGCACGAGGAGGTCTTTGAGGTTTTTGTCACGTTTGAATGTGATCATGGTTTGGTATGGAAGGCGGGTTTGTGGTTATGTACAATGTGCCAATTGGATTTGAGGATCCTACAGATGGGGAGGTGTGCGGGTGGTAGAGGAGGTAGCTGTGGGTCTGTCTGTCTTGGTTGGATGCTGGGTTTCCAGAGCAGATGTTCTAGATACAGCTATGGTGCGGCGGAGTGCTGCATTGATGATGGAAGTTGGGTATCCGCGGTTGGTGAAAAATTGTGACATTTTGGCTGCTTGTATTGTGAAGTCTTCCTCGCTGGAGCAGAGTCTGCGAAGACGGAGAAATTGTGAGTATGGGATGCTGTCTTTAGTGTGTGGTTGTGGGAGGATGATAGTCTAGTATGCATGTGCGTCGGTGGGTTTGTAGAAAATGGAGGTTTTGAGTAGGCCTTCTTCAAGGAGATGGTGATGTCTAGGAAGTTGACTGACTGCGAATGGTGTAGGTGAGTCGGATAGATGGATGGAAGGTCTGGGCAAAGTTGAGGAAGTTGAGGAGGTCTTGTTTTTGCATAGTGTGGCTCCACTACTCAAAACCTCCATTTTATACAAACCCACCGACGCACATGCATACCTAGACTACTCATCCTCCCACAACCCACACACTAAAGACAGCATCCCATACTCACAATTTCTCCGTCTTCGCAGACTCGCTCCAGCGAGGAAGACTTCACAATACAAGCAGCCAAAATGTCACAATTTTCACCAACCGCGGATACCCAACTTCCATCATCAATGCAGCACTCCGCCGCACCATAGCTGTATCCAGAACATCTGCTCTGGAAACCCAGCATCCAACCAAGACAGACAGACCCACAGCCTACCTCCTCTACCACCCGCACACCCTCCCCATCTGTAGGATCCTCAAATCCAAATTGGCACATTGTACATAACCACAAACCCGCCTTCCATACCAAACCCATGATCACTTCAAACGTGACAAAAACCTCAAAGACCTCCTCGTGCGGTCCATTTGAACAGAACTACAGCTACACCACCAGGTACTCACCCCTGCTCTAAACCCAACTGCAAAATCTGCCCTCCTCACCAACCAGACACCATCTTACAGGGCCCCAAAGAATCCTTCACAGTCAAACGCACATTCTCATGTCAGAGCCGCAACATATTAGCCATCCACTGCCAGCTGTGTGGCAAAATCTACATAGGGGAAACGTCACGCACACTTGAAACACGCATCTCTGAACACCTGGCTGATATCCGCCACCACCGACCCAAACCCGTCGCCCTACACTTCAACCACACCCAACACAACATCGACCATGTCAAAGTCATGGCACTCTGGCAGTCACAGAGTGACAGCTTTGAACGCACAACTCAAGAATCCCATCTCATTGCCAAACTGGGCACACTACACCCCCAAGGCATCAACATCCACAATAACCAAACACACATACCCACCACTTCCACATCAGTTGGCAATATCCCCTACCAACACACACACATACACACACACATACATACACCACCACCACATCCCCTTCACTCACTTCATACAGTAGTTACAGCAACCCTCCATCTATTTAATCTTAATTTTGTTTTTATCCTTCCCCTTAAATTCCTTTTTTTTTTTTTTCCTCCCCCTCAGTTTCTCTCCCCCCCCCCCTTCTTTCCCCTTACCATTACTATCAATCCACCACTACCACTACCATCACAAAGATACCACACCATCCCAATAAACTAGACACACAACCCTATCATATCACACACAAACACCTCCCCCGACGCACACCCCCCCCCCCCCCCCTCCGTTTCCTCTCCCATAATCCCCCTGGCCCATGTCATTTCCGCCCACCGACCACATGGAAGAAAACTGATAGTCATTTTCTTTCTTCTTTTTTCGTTCTTTGTTCGTACTGTCCCACATGTTAAATGTGATTTATTTTTTCGCCTGAAGAAGACCCAAGTGGTTTGAAATGCATCGTGTCTTGTCATGTGCTTTGTTTGTCAATGTCATTGGCGGTAAGTTCTAAACAAACTCTATTCTTAATTTTGTTCAATATAATAAAACCCTATAAGATCTAAATGTGTAAGATTAATCCAAGTCAGTTCTGTAAGATTGTTTCTATTTGGACTAATATTGATTTTTTTGCTTGTTGTTATGACCTTAATATCCTCACCATTGTGAAGAATGACGACAGTAACTTTAAGTTTTTCAACGCCTAAGTTTTGCCAGCTAATTAGAATTCCTTTTAGAAGGGCGTCACTAACGCCCACAACTCCATCCCTCTCCACATCTTTTAAGACAGAAATTTCAAATATCATTGTGAATGTCACGACCGACCCTGGAGGTCTGCCCTGACAGGATCGGTCTAGGTGGGAGTGAAGGGAGTGACTGACCTCACACGCCCCGCAAGAGACCACACAATAAGATTACGATAACACACCCCATTTATTCACACCAACATACAGTCATAAATAAGCATTCCAACACACACAACATGCACAATCACAATCAAGCATTCCAACACACACAACATGCACAATCACAATCAAGCATTCCAACACACCAACATGCACAATTATAAATAAACATTTCACCATACGACGTACACAATCACAATTACAGCATTTCAACACATGTGACATATACACAATTATAAATAAACATTTCCAGCATCCATCCCTTCCCCACACCATGGAGTGCCTCCACACCCCTGCCTCTCCAAAGTCTACTGGGAGCACCCTGTCGCACTAGGTGCTCCAAACCGGGTCGGTTCTTGAAAAGAGTCGTTCAAGGCCGACACCCTTGACACGCACAAGCAGACAGTGAAGAGCGCGTCCTGGGGGGGGGGGGGGGGGGAACGTGGCGTTGTTACTGGAGTCCTGGACGGGGATCAGGGCCGGCCATCAAAACCACGGGCTTTTCTACCAAACGTGGTCCCGACCAGTGCGTGATACCAACCAGAGCGTGGCCCCAACCAGAGCGTGGCAACCAACCAGTCCGCGGTCCCGACCAGAGCGTGGCCCCAACCAGCGCGTGGCACCAACCAGTCTGCGGTCCCAACCAGAGCGTGGCCCCAACCAGAGCGGTGCCCCAACCAGCGCGTGGCACCAACCAGTCCAGCTCCGGGTGAAGCCCCCGGCAGGGGGGAAAAAGTAGCTGGAGGAGAGAAGAAAGGGAGGGAAGGAAGAAGGGTACGGAACCGCCGCCGTCAGTACAGTCCTGACCCATGCTGTTAAATCCTAACAGCCACTCGCATGATGGGCGAGGGGAGGTCTACTAAATACACCAACAACACCACCTCAACACAGACCTGAGCATAACCACAGTAAACCAATCAAATCAGGAATGTTCGTTAAAGTCTTTTCACACGAAGCAGGTAAAAGACTGCATTAAATCAACAGCTATAAAACCAATATAAATTATCTTCACCCTTCTCTCACTCACGTTTAACAATTTCCTTTCTTAGGAAATAAACCAACACAGCGACCATCGCTTTATAACTGACACCACATTTGCAAATAATAATCAATGGCATAATTGTCACATTTTATAGCCACATTTCAAAATAACACAAATCTCCAACCACGCATCCGAACGACAATCATGCGTACGCACGCTCGCTACATAAAACTCGTTCTCCTTGCACACACAAACAGATGGTGGCCGAAGGATAAGAGTCCGGTGAATGTGACAGGGGCGGACGAGCGAGACCAAGCAAGTACCAACCCTGAATCACCAGGTTCTCTACCATCCCCACCGACACCGCATCACGAGATGCATAAACAGGAGAAAAGAATTTTGGATTATAATTTAGGATGGCCAGGTTCAAGATTGAATTAACCAGAGAAAAGGTCTCAAACAATATTTCTTTTACAATTTTGCAAACAAAAGAAAATTGCGCAAAAGAGAAGAATAAGCCGCTAACAACAACAAACCAAAACAACAAACCACGAAACTGATGCTTACCAGCTACCGTGGGTGACCCCGAAGAGGCGGGTCAAACGACTCTCTCTGCCCTCTGTCCAGTCGAAGGACAGAGGCACAGATGCGGAAAAAGAAGAAGTGATGTCCCTCTCCTACAGGCCGACTGTAGGAATTGAAGATACCGACTGTACCTTCGACGATACGGTGAAGAACCAAGACCGGAGCAGGCGCTCCCAGAGACATCTTCCGCTCGAGTGAAGAGCTAACCTCCCTCAGCGATGGCGGCCAACATGCCACGCTACGTCACAGAGTGAGCATACTTCAAACTAAAAGAAATGAAGCACGTGCGACAGGTAAAAAGACAGGCGAGAGGGCCCATAGACAGCAAGTTCGAGAGAAAAGGTACCAGCCACCCATGAACCTGCAGGATGAATAGCACGGGCAGTGGAATTAGAGAGAGAGAGAGAGTGAACAGCAAACGAACGTGAGCTGCTGAACTACACCAAGGTGCAAACTGCACCACAAGCCGCACTAGGGGACGGACACGTGGACAACAACAACGATAATTTACAATGATATAATTCCGCCACCCCAGTTGGAGTACAACGTCGTAGGCCTCCGTGACAAACTCGTGACAGTGAATCGTGTCTCCCTAATTTTCATTTGCGGAATGAACTGTAATTTTGTAGAAGAAGCATCTTTCATACTGATTCTCTTCTGTGGAGGATGTACTGTTTATGCAAATTCGGCTTTATTTCATTCTCTTTCCGACTATTGTCCCTCTGGCCATATAGACTTACATGTAAAGGGACGAGCTTGAATCGCTTTTCTGAAAACTTTTTGGGCGGTCAAAAAATGGAAATGGGTTTTGATATTCAATTCTTTATTGTCCCTTTCTAAATATGGTTTCTTAGTGCCATTTGCTGTCAGGTTTTCGAACTATTTTATATGCATAATGGCCAAGCATTATTTGCTTCTAGATTGCCGTAGTTGCTTCTAGGTTAGGGAAACTTTTTGTTGTCGCTTACTTCTTTACGTTTATAATCACCATCTCTAGTGTACTCATAACCATTACAAAGCGCCTTTGCAACGTTCTGTTCAAAAGTCCGCAACGTCTGCAAGGTATTTTAATTCTAAAGGTTATAACACCTTACATGGAGCTAATGTAACTCCTGATTCTTCTGGTCAAGCGGACATTTTTTAGAACAACTAATTATTTTATTTCTAAAACAATGAGTAGGTTATCAATTTTCACTACTTTTCCTGCTTTGTCTGCAATTTTTATATTAAATGCAACAGACCCATCCTCCACCAAGAAAACTATCTTTTAAAAACTTTAGATTAGGGAATGGTTATAATTTCCATAATCGCAATTGCAGCTTTTCCCTGTCGGAAACAGAGTCGTAAAAAACAGTGTGAAGGGCCCTTCAATCATTAATTTTTCATCAGTGCTACAGCTCATTCCAAAATGAAACATAGAGAAATGAATTGTTAGCAGTCTAGCACGCGGAATTTTCTCCCCTATAAGTGTATGTTTGCGCGCTTAACTCTAAAATTATGAATGCGGTTTCGATTGTCAGTTGTTAAAGGCTAAATTTTAGTCTAGCTCTCTATCAAATGAGGTAAACCTAATTCTTCTTTTCAGGTCGCGAAGGTCAACATTGTTCTGTTAGATTTGCATTGTTAAGTTCGAGACGTAATGTCGAAGTTACTCATTGTTTCCTTTTAGGTGAGCAAAACACGTTAATCCATCAGGTATTGTTGAATGGCTAACTTGTTGCCGTTTATCATATTTTCTTAAGTCTTATTATTATTCTTGGATTCACTTATATTAAACCATATAGATATTTGTAAAAAATTTCATGGAGTGCAACCCTTCGGGCTTCCGCATTTTGTTATCAATTGCATGTTTCTAAAAACGAAGGTGGTCTTGGGTTGTTATTGTTAGACAAACATTTTTTGAACGACAATAAAAATGAGTTGCATTCAAATATTACTGATGCAAAATATTCTGTTGGGCGGCCTCACCTACAATCTTAAAAAAATTAACAACTGATACTCTTGACATTTCTTGTGACTCAGTCTGGACACCTTTTCAGTAAAAAGGTTAAGTCATCCATTGCACACCACCCCCCCCCCGCAGCCCCCCCCCCCCCCCCCACCCCCCCCCCCCCCCCCTCCCCCCCCCCCCCCCCACTAAACCCTCCTATTAAAAACGACCACATCCCGAAAGTGTGGTATAGTCATCCGATGCAGTTTATTATCAGACCAGTTAACTTTGCAGTTTTTTGTTGCCATTCAACAGGGTTTGTGGAGTGTCCCACGGCGGTCAGAGCGAGTTTTTATTTTTAGTGTTCATGCGAAGCAAGGGACCGGATTAACACCTCTCGGCTGCTGCACTTGCCAAGGTCACCGGGAAGGGCAGTTGATTTACTGACAGGCGGGGCTCCCTACCCACTCAGCTATCTCGCCGCTGTACACAGCGCTGCATGTCAGCCCCTGCCACTCAAACAAAGTCCAGCAGCCTATGTTTTCGGCATTTGCCCTGCGCGGCGTTAAAAAAGGGGTTGTTCAGTTTGACAATTCGTTGTTGTCGTGAAGATTATAATACCTTATACGCTCCTGAGACGGATGTTTTGGCGAATTGCAGACAATTCTTTTATTACCAAATCGGACTAGGTTCTATTTTACTGCAAGTGAACGAAGATAAGAACACAGCATGATTATTGTGGGCACAAGTTGTTAGGCAACATTTTCAACAATGACTTTACACACAAAAATCAGGATCCCCAAAACTAACTCACATCAGCGCTTAATGGCAAGATTATTTACCTTCATGATTAGTTCACAAGTTTGATACATGCCTCTGCTCAGACTAGACAACCAGCAAACAAATAATGTTCGGATCCTAAACGTTTAAAGAATGTTTGATCAAAAGGCGCAAAATGTAATGACAATGGCAGTTTCATGTGAAGCTGAACTTTGGCAGCCACAACGCACATGACATGGACCAAAGTCTCAAGTTTGCATCAAACAGTAAGATGATTTTTTTTTCCGTAACATTCTAAACCCCGTATTTCTTCCTGTAATAAAATACAAAATCAAACAGTCTTTGATTCTTATTTATCGCAACACAACGCACACACACACACTCACACACACACACACACACACACACACACCCACACACAACACACACACACACAAACACACACACCACTATGACTGGGTACACACATTGGGTATGACCATATTCCTGCAACAATCTGTGTGTGACTGGTGTGTGTGTGTTGTGCGTTGTGTGTGTGTGTGTGTGTGTGTGTGTGTGTGTGTGTCGTGTGTGGTGTGCTGTGTGTGTGTGTGTGTGTGTGTGTGTGTGTGTGTGTGTGTGTGTGTGTAGTGTGCATGCGTGCGAGTGCGCCAGCGCGTGCTGTGCGTGTGTGTGTGTGTGCTGTTGTGAAACATGCGAACGCATTCCTTTTTCAAAGTATTCGGAGACGGTGTGCGCATAAGGAAAATCATATTCATATTGAATCTCCAAGCCAGCCGGCTGACCTATAGACAACACAGTGCCTTTGCCAAGACGGACAGCGGTAGGAAGCCGTATACGATTAAACACATGTCCAACCAGCTCACACACGCGTCAGTATCCCCACTGTGTTAGAACAGTGAACCAGCTGACAAACTAGTTCGCTGGGGAGACCCTGGCCCCTCGAACAATAGAAGGACAACACTGTCCAGATCACACAGCTCAGCTCACACTCTGTGCGCAAGAATGGCCTGTGCCGAAATGAAGCGCAGGGATGTGTGCTGTGTTGGGGGGGGAAGGGGGGAGGGGGGGGGGGGTGGTAGATGAGACTGGCGCACCTGCCGAGGACTTTTGTGTGAGAGGAGACGGAGAGAGGGATTTTATGGCTGGCCAGATGTACACGCGGGGGAAAAACAAAGTACTTATATTTACTTGTCTTTATTCATTTCAAAAGAAACTACAAATAATACAACAGACACTCTGTTCTAGAAGAAAAAATACACACATGAAAGAGACACACACACCATTGACTAACACACGCACGCACGCCCACGGCGCACACACCCACAACACACAACACTCACACACAGCCACACACACACTCCAAACACCACACACACACACACCCAACACAAAATAATATTCATAAATTTAAACATGCAATACTCCACACTGTTTGTCAGTTTGCTCTCTCTATCTCAGGTACCTGTATCCAGGAATCCTTAGCCAAATACATGATTTGCTGTTCGCTGTAGCATGGCCTTTTTACATGATGTTGCATGTAGGCATGCTTCATTTCTAACACTGATACAGTGGTCTGCAGTCAAAAATATGAAATGCATGTAAACATGCATTGTGGTACAAACCTTACAATATAACACACAAAACACAATGAACCACACACACACACACACACACACACACACACACACACACAACACACCCCACACACAAATGAACACACATCCCCCCCAAGAACACCCACGTCCCGCACCCCCCCCCCCCCAATACCCCCACCCCCACCCCAACTATCTCTCTATCTATATATATATATCTTTCTCTCTCTCTCTCTTCTCTCCTCTCTCTCATCACTCTCTCGCTCCTCCCCCTCCTCTCCATCCAAACCCAACAAATCCACCCCACCCCACCCCCCAACACCACCACCCCCAAAACCCCCAAACCCCCCCCCCCCCCCCCCCCCCCCCCCCCCCCCCCCCCCCCCCCCCCCCCCCCCCCACACCAAAAACCACCAACCACCCAAACCACACCACCAAACCCCCCCCCCCCCCCCCCCCCCCCCCCCCCCCCCCCAACCCCCCCCCCCCCCCCCCCCCCCCCCCCCCATCACACTAAACACCACTCATCTCACACAAACACACTCACACAACTCACAACAAAACAAAAACACACACAAACACACACACACACACACCACACACAACACACCCCCCCACCCCCACCATCCCAACCCAACCACAACCCACCCCCCAACAACCCCCCAAAACACCCCACCCCACCCCAACCCACCCCCCCCCCCCCCCCCCCCCCCCCCCCCCCCCCCCCCCCCCCCCCCCCCCCCCCAACACCCCACCCCCCCCCCCCCCCCCCCCACCCCCCCCCCCCCCCCCCCCCCCCACCCCCCCCCCCCCCCCCCCCCCCCCCCCCCCACCCCCCCCCCCCCCCCCACACCACCCCCACCACCCCCCCCCCCCCCCCCCCCCACCCCCCCCCCCCCCCCCCACCCCCCCCCCCCCCCCCCCCCCACCCAAAACCCCCAACCCCCAAAAACACACCCCACCACCCACCCCCATCCCACCAAACCCCCCAACACCCCCACCACACCACAACCCCCCATACCCACACACCAACCACCAACCCAAAAAAAAACCAAACACCACCACCCCAAACCCCACCCCAAACACAAAACACCACCCACCACCACAACCCAAAACACAACCCCCACCCCCCCAAACCACACCCCACAACCCCCCCCCACACCCCCCCCCAAAAACAAAACCCCCCCCCCCCCCCCCACCAAACACCACCTAACCACCCAAAACCCCCCCCACAACCCACCCAACACCCACAAAACCCCCCCAAAAAAACAACACCACAACCCCCCCCCCCCCCCCCCCCCCCCCCCCCCCCCCACCCCCCCCCCCCCCCCCCCCCCCCCCACCCCCCCCACAACACCACCCACCCCCACACCCAACACCCACCAAAAAAACAACCCAACCCCCCAAACCAATTCCCAACACACAATCCACCTATATTATCACCCCACACCCAAAAAAAAACCACAACCCACCCACCCATCCTAACAAACACCCCCCCCCCCCCAAACAACCCCACCACAATCAAAAAACCCCATCCAAAAAAACCAACCCCCAAACCCCCATACTCTCCCAACCCCCCCCATCATAAATATTATCCCTTCCCCCCCCATTAAAAACCCCCACATATCCAAATACATCATCCCCTCTCATATTTCCCAACAAAAACCTCCCTCCCCCTACAACCCAACTCACACACACATATACCCCCATTCCCACCCTACATTTTAAAATCATTTTCAAAAAATATTCATATATCTTAATCACACTCAAAATCCAATTAACTACACACAACTCACATCTCTTCCTCCAAATCAATCTACTACCTCATAATATCATCCCACCCCAAACCCCCATATACCCAATACACCATTCAACCCCACAAATAATCCTATTAATCCCCCCCCCCACATCCCTCCAATCCCATCACTTCATCAATCTTCAAAAAAAAATCATACTTTCCCCACACCCATATATATCCCTTCCCCCCCCCTCCCATCTTTCCTCACCCTCATATCAAACCATACAAAAAAACAACAACAAAACCCCCAAACCCCATACCCACCTAACATATAATATAAATATTACAACCCCACAATTTTAAAAATATCATACCAACCACCATTACACAATAACACAAATCATTAAACACTCATCCCATTCACAACAACAACTAATCACTCTAAACATTATTTCACACCCCACTACTTAAAATTCATACTATACTAACCATTTAATACCTCAGAATCAAATCATTCTTCCCATTCAAACTAACACTATAAAATAACACACCTACCATTCTTTCCATTTATCATATAATAACCACTCCATAAGAATGTGCGAGTATCGGTTTTGCAACCATGTCTATATTTATAATTCCAATGATTGGTTTTCTGATGCCATATATTGTGCAGCTTGGCAACTTTTTCTTTTGGAATTTCGGAATTTGTTTGTAATCTCTCCTGGTGCCCTGTAAAACTGCGCTGTAGTGATATTGCCTTCATTACAATGAGGTGGAGTTTGTGTTTGTTATTGGCTTTTTGCATGCTGTGCAGTATAGACAGGGATTTGTGTTCCCTGGCACCTGACAGACCATACAGCTTGAGCATAAATCCATAATCCCCAAACAGAACCGACTTCTGATTGTATTTATTATTCTTCTTGTATCATGGATCAGTGCTGCCCAGTGATCTTTGTAAGGGATCAATGCTTCTCTTCAAATCCTCCTCACTCTGGGCTGTACTTGCCAGTCTTACAATGGCCAGGACAAAGTGTTGTGTTTGGAGTTTGGCTTGTGAAGATTTGCAATCTGACGCATCAGTTTAAATGTACCTCCCCAAGGTCCCCTCCTATCTTTCACCCAGTATGTGTCATCCTGTGGGATGTATTGTCATGCCAGGTCAGATTGGCTCTCTCTGTTCATACTGCTGGGCCAACAGGTTTTCTACAACTTGGTATGTCTTTGATTTCTCCCTATGTTTCTATCTTCCTTCCTTTTTTTTGTCTGCCATCTCTCATCAACACAAAGGAGTTTTCTCTGTACTATTTCCAATTTCTCCCAAACTAGTTCTTTCTTGTTGTTGTCTTTCTTCTGTTCACAGTCTAAAATGGTAATCCGATACTTCTGAGAAATCTCTTTGCTGTCTGTACTTTGTCCAGCGTAAAACCCAGACTAGTTCTAAGTGCAGGGCCTTGCTTTTTGGTTCTAACTCTCTTAAGGGGCCACAGCCAGCTGCACTTCAAGATTTCTTTTGTCTGTGGGGGAGTGCAAGTTCTTCTGATTTTTGATCCATGTTGTTTGATCACATCCTCCACTCTACGGCTTCCTGAAACTGTTCATTCTGGAATATTCACTGTAGCATGTGAGATCTTTTCTTTTCTCAGAGGATGTGATGCCAATGCGAAGATATACGGGGCTGTCTGATCTTTTTCAACACATTGCTGACCCTTAGGTTTGCACTAACTGTTAACATGGTCATTGACTGCCGCAGCTTCCTGCGTACCAAACGTCGTCAGTAATTTCTTCTTCTTCTTTCAGTGATGTGGTTTTATTCAGACATGCTATCATCCGATGTCCTAAATAGATCACTTTATTCTTGCCCGAGTGTCTGGAAAGGCGACTGATAGGAGGCTACATCACTGACTTGCGGCGTTCTCGGATGGGATTGGTGATGTTTTGTTGTGCAGGAGGGTTTTGGTTGTTTTTTAAACTGGGGTTGACGTAAGATTGACAAAATTGACCATGACACACTTTCACATCAACTGGCAAGTCGGAGGATCAAAGTTTTGTTGGTGCGAATCTCTTTCACGGCCTCCTAATATCGGTTTTGGGGGCAACCACCTTTGTTTTGTGAATGAAGTGGACTTGCATGCTTTGCCACTGACGTGATTGGGCAGCTTCTGGATCAAGAGTTGTCCCAGATTTCTGACATGTTCTTAATATCATTGTGCGAAACACGGTCGAACGTAAATTTTGCGGCTCGGACAGGTTGCTAGGTGTTTAGCATTCATGAGTTTTTGGCTAACATTTCATCACAAAATTAGCTGTAGACCTGCTTTGCCCTCTTCATCATTCATAATGATCTTAAATTGTAACAACGCGGAGAGTTCTGTGGCATGGTTTTACATAATATCACTCCAAACCGTCTATCTTTTCTCCTTTCGTAACACGACGTTCTCCACAAAGTCGACACCTAGAATTCAGACTAGCCACAGTGCTGACTTGAATTCGTGTGCTCACTTCATCGCTGACTGCTGAGGACGCCATTGTTACAACTTGATGGGTCACTTACGTTCAAACTATACACACAAAACCACACTTTAAAGTTTTGAATCGTGTTATAAAAAACACACACAGACACAAGCTCACTTCCACATAAGCCCACATGGCAACCCCTCGATAAAGTGAATACAAAAACATCCGGGATTAGTTGTATCCGAAGTTTGGAAAACAAAACAAAATCAGTCACAAGCCACAGCTCTCTGCTACCACCTCTCAAGAAGGAAGGGAGCCCAAACTGTGAGCCCCTGGCACCGCCTAGCATCGCTTCCTCAACGTCGGTCGGCGTCGTGCGGACACTGCAGAGCTGGAATAAATGTTTCAGGTATTTCGTGGCAGGAACGGAACGCCGTTGTGTCGTATGCCGATCATTTTAAATCACCCTGTCCTTTGTGTGATAGGGTCAGTGTATAGATTTCATTTCTATAACCCTTCAGAACGTTATTTTAGTCCCTGAACTGCAAGCGCCCATAGCCTCATAAATGACAACACGTTTAATCCATTCACAAGCCACAAAGAATAGACATGAAGCTTTTGAAAGGATCTGTAACGAATTCAATCTTAATGTTTAAGACAGACTTTAGACAAAAACGTTGGACCGCAATTCATGGCTTAGGCACCCTTATTTTTGCGTGGCGTGCGCACAGAAAGTATTATACTTGACTGGAATCCTCCTTTACACATTTTCTCTTCTAGGCAAAGCTGTTCTCCTGGGCCCTTAGAGGCATAGAGCATAAAAACGTCATGGACAACACTTTATCTTAGACACTTCTTAAGGGCCTAACTAATAGCAGGAATAAGAACGAATAAACGACTCTATTTCGTACTTACGTTTGGTGTCTTGCTTGGTTCGCAGCTACACAACGAGTTCGGGCATAATGATCCTTTACTGGTTTTGATGAACAAAAAAACCAATTAATTAGCAAATTTAGAAGGACGCCATTTAATTCTACATGTTGATTTACCTTCAAGTATAAAAATGTACCCAGAAAATTTCTTACAATACGCAAGATCGAAAGTAAAGGCCGACTCTTGCTGGTTGTCATTGGTTTATATATGCTGCCTTCTGACCTCAGGCTCAGATAGGAACAATAATAAAACCACAATAATGAAAATCCTTGTGGCAGGTCAATGAACAGAATGGTCGGAAAAAAACGATTAATAAATTCTGAGCCAGTATTATTGAAGCAGTAAACAAACAAGATGACCCCCACAAGATAAGTCATCAATTCCCCGTGGTCAAAGCCTAAAGACGTTGAGACCACGACAGTTCAAAAAAAATAAGGACCATTGAATAAGAAAAGACCCAGAGCACTTGTTTTTGGATTAACTGGCCTAGATTACTTGGTCTTTATTTTACTAAAATCTAACCCCAAACTATTTAATGTAGAACTAATGTCCATAAGTGCTCGGCCATATATAAACAACTACTTTGCTTGCAGTAGACAAAAGCAAGCTAACAACACCCCCTATTATACCCAGGTAAAGGAATCCATGGCTTATCTGGATAAGTTTTTTAATAAACCCGCAAGATGGATCAAGCTTGTTTTTTCTTACCTTGATTTGTCAGGCTGGAGTATGAGAGGGTGATGGCGGTGGAGGCAATGGACATGGGACCTCCAACGCCCTGTAATAGCCATCACCAGTGTACTTATTGCAAAACCTAAGGTCCGTTATAACGCGTGTGTATGTGACTCCTTTGCTCTCTAAAACAGTGTTCGTATTCAGTTTGCTAGCGGTTGTGTCTTTATATAAAATTCTTTGGATAGTTTCATATTCTGCTCACCTTGAGTTCGTTAATTTGTTCTCGGTTGAAAGACGACACTTCTAGTCTTTTGATGATCTTTCTTCTTCAAGTTTTTTAGTTTTTTGGTTATTCGATTCTAGAGAATATCTGATCCTAGAGTTGGCTGTCATCAGACTCATTAAACGAGTTTTTCTTTTTTCTCTTTTTATTTGCTTAATCGAGTTTCACCCAGTTTAGCTAAATTGTTTTCTATTTAGACTCCTCTAATGGTTCTCAAAGAATGGTCAAGGGCTTGCTATTTTCTCGCATTGGGTAACGGCGGATCGTGTGTATTTTTAATGCTGTTTCTTCTGTAAAAAACTGGTTTTGCTTCTATTTTTTGGTTGCTGTCCTGATCTTAAATCTTTTTTTTTTCCTCAGGTTCCCCCCCCCCCCCCCCCCCCCCCCCCCCCCCCCTCCCCCCCCTCCCCCCCCCCCCCCCCCCCCCCCCCCCCCCCCCCCCCACCCCCCCCCCCACCCCCCCCCCCCCTTCTTCTCCCCTTACCATTATTATCAATCCACCACATCATTAACCACAACTCAATCACTAAGTGACCACTCCATCCAATAAACTAGACACCACAACCCTATAATATCACACAACACACACCCACCCGTCCGCATCCCCCCCCCCCCCCCCCCCCCCCCCCCCCCCCACTCCGTTTCCTCTCCCATAATCCCCTGGCCCCTGTCATTCCGCCCAACCGACCACATGGCCGGAAAACGGATGAGTCATTTTTCTTTCTCTTTTTCGTTCTTTGTTTGTACTGTCCTACATGTCATATGAGTGATTTATTTTTTTCGCCTGAAGAATGACCCAACAAGTGGTTGAAAATGATCGTGTCTTGTCATGTGCTTTGTTTTGTTCTATGTACATTGGGGGCGGTATAGTTCTAAACAAAACTTCTATTCCTAAATTTGCCTTCGATCGCCGCCATCAGTCACCCCACTTTTGAAATTTTAAATTCTTTTTAAGTTCCATGTTTTGTATTCGGTTTTATCTATTGGCGATCTTGTAGTTGTGTTTTGAAGTTTTGAAAATGCCTCCCACCTTAATTTTCGTTTAACAATAAAATGCCAAGGCGGTTGCGTTCGTCCACTTTAAGTCTTTGTCTAATTGTTTCCGTACCTAAAAACTTTATTGGGTCTCTTTCATATGTTAAGCTGAAAACGTTTGACCTCGATTGTTTTTTTCACATTACAAATGGCCATTTTCTTCTTCAAAATCATCAGGGGGTATAAATTCGGGAGGTTCTTGAGCTAAACTATGGTAAAATGATTGACCTTAATTTCTGTTTATTTCACGCGTATTGAGGCCCCCGAGCGATGCTGTGTCATTTCACTCATGTCGTCTCCAGGATCAGGAACATCATAATCTTCTTCACTTCAATGCCTGCCATGTTTTTAATAATTAACTTTTTATTTTGTTTTATAAAAATGTCGCAAACATACGGTTCAATTCTTGACCCGCATAGAAGACTGAAAGAGCCCTTGGCGTGAGAGGAAATAAACGGAATATTATTGTTCCAAATAATCCATCTACTATTGATGCAGATCAAATTCTTACTGTCAAATTTCCAGACCTAGGAGCAGATGAAGTGATTGTGCCAGGCTCTGCGCGGCTTACTTTCAAAAATAAACTCGCATCAGAAACAGATGCAAACAGGACAGTTGTCCAGAATCTGGCATGGGCAATCGTTAAGAAAATTTCTATAAAACTTGAGGGGCAAGAAATATTTTCTTTACACAATGCAGACATATTTTTAACCTATTCTGATCTATGGCTAACCGCGAATGAAGGCTGACTTTGCGTTTCAAGGAATCGAAAATTGAAGAAGCCACTAAAACATAGAATAGGCGCTGAAGATGCTAAAGACGGCAAAAGTATGTAGCTGTAAATTTTGCGTATGGAAATCGCTTTTCTATTCCCTTAGATTTTGAGTTGTTAAAAGCGCATGCGCCATACTTTCAAGGAGCATTAAAAGATAGATTGTCATATGAACTAACTTTTAATGAATACAAACGTGTTATCAGATCATCAGACACTGAAGCAAAGTACAGCATTTCTGACATCTCGTTAGAGTTTGACGTTGTTAGCAACCCTAATTTAGCAAGGCTGATTGAGCAACAATATCAGTCAAAATTAGCAATATATTACGAAAGAGTGATTCATCATACAACATATCCCAGAAGCAAGAATGACGCTATATGGAATTTTAGTTTTAGTGCCGCAGCAATGATTCCTCTTAAAGGTATTTTATTGCTGTGTGAAGATGAAGAACCATTCAAAAGAGGAAGTGAAAATGTTTATTAATCCTAAAATAACGAAAGTGCAATGTACAATTGAGGGTAGATCCTAACCCAAATCTACGCTAGCGGCTTAACCTTATCAACATTTTGATGAAATAAGAAAACTGTTTCGTGGCGGGAGGTGTGAAACTCCAGCAGTAGACCTTGTGTCTAAAGATCTACACCTTCACAGTGTTAGACTTGATGATTATTTAACAACGAAATACGTTTATGGATTGACCTAAGGTCAACAGAGGATAATCAGTTGCATGGAAGTGGAGAACTGTTAAAGACGGAATAAACATTCAAATTGATAAAGAAAAAGATGGCGATAAACCAGTTAATGTACATTTGTTTTTAATATATGATGCGCAGTGAATATTCAAGATAAACAGATTAAAAGATATACATTACTAAATTATTTTTTTATTTTATAAAAAGCATGTCTGTTAAGCATTATCCAAAAGTACTGTACAGCGCCAGAGTCGCCAAAAGAGAGATAGTAGAAACCCCCGACATAAAAACCTTCAGATTAACCAACATTACACAAATGCAACACAAACTAGGGCAGGACCTTTCAAAATACAGCAAAACTAAACGAAGGTATTCTGCTGCCTTTATGCTGTTACATATGTTAATACTGGAACATCAACTATAAGTGCACTATCAGCAGGAACAAGTGTAGGTCTCTTAGCAACAGGTGTTGGCGCAACCCGCAGCTTTACCTCTAGGCGGTTTCTCTTTAACTCTTGGCCTGTGTTCATTAGCTGTAAGTGCTGCTAGCAAAAAATTAAAAAACTAAACTCCAAAAGCACACAGCTATGGTTCAACTAATAACAGCTAAACTTAGTTCCTTCAAACTGACAAAAATAAAGCACTAGCTGACTCGCACATCACGGATGAAGAATTTAGTCGTTTACAGGCCGATTTTGATGACTATAAAAGACAAAAGTTTGATCTTCAAAAAAAGCAAGGGCAAGTTTTCTCAACAGCCAGACACCGAGCCAGATAAAAAAGGAATGTTTAAAAAAAAGTAAACGAGACATTAAACTCTGTTTAAACAGCTCACATTAACAACATCAAAGGGCGTTTATACTTTAGTTTTATGAGTCCAAGCACAAAAGACCGTTGATATTGATTCTGATTAAGACGTATTTTTTTTAAATTTAAATAAATAGTTTCAGTTAGAAAAGAAAACTTAACATGGCTAAGATATATGAAGGACCAGACGAATTGTTTGAAGGAATGCTTAAGGGAGAGCGTTTGTCAAAAGCTTTAATGATATTAATCTAGAAGTCATGATCCAACAAACGTACAGGCACGTGTTGTGCATGCAATTTCTCAAGTTCCAGGTAAACTAACAATAGACCCGCCAGTTAAAGTAATGTTAGCTGTTTTAATCGATTATATAACAATAAATGAAGAAAATCTAGAAGTCTGGGTCTCAACTAAACAACAGGTTATTCTTTCTCATATGACTTATAACGCCTGGTTGGGCAACCAACTGCTTACACAGTTTGATGTGGCCGCTGAAGAAGCCAAAATGAGAGGCTCTGGTTGGTCAAGGGAAGTC
>JAFLJL010019039.1:0-50423 GCA_018398815.1 Conus ventricosus
CTAAACAGTAGTACAACATTCCTCTGCAAAGTTTTGTCCAGCCACGGACGACAATGTAATTCTGACGTCTCATAGTCAACCCAGGTAAATGAGATTATATAAACCTTTGGGAATCCCAGCTATTGTCATGATGAAGTATGCTTGAAAGCGCTGGAGGAAAAAAAACATTCAGCTACTTAGATTTTGCCTTCCATCAGCCACACCTCCAAGAAACTTGTTTTGTTAAAAAATTCCTCCCCATCTTTCCGATGATAATCATTTTAAGCAAGGCCCTGAACTTTGATACGTAAACAAAGTCTCTCCACTTTCAGTTTTCTGTGACAACGCCCTAAATCACTTTAACAGTCTACCCCTACTCCCCCCCCCCCCCCATGCCCCCTTTAGATTTTATGACCTGGCAAGTATAGTTTTTTAGCCACAGCAGCAATGAAGAGTTGGGGAGGGATGGCTGTGGGTGAACGAATGGAGACTGAGTAGTGGTGGTAAAGAAGCCACAGTTCGGCTTTGGAGCTGGGAGCCTGAAAAATTGGGGGCCGGTCGTGGTGAATGAATCACACTGTCAAGGGGAACTCCGGCTTCTTCTTCATCCTGTCCTTCCCGCCCCCATCCCATCCTACCCCCAAACCAACCGCCATTATAATCACACCTTCTGCCCCACCCCCAGCATTTTTACCGGGCACAACAAAAGAAAACATTTGAAGGAAGGGTTCTCGAGCATGCATACATACTCTGTTGGCAAAGTGGTGCCGACATCTTGTGGGTATGATGACTTCACTTTGTCAGCTTCGCCTTCACCCTGAGGACTGAGTAGGGGAAGTCTGCTGGTAAGAGAGAGAGAGAGAGAGAGAGAGAGAGAGAGAGAGAGAGAGAGAGAGAGAGAGAGAGAGAGAGAGAGAGAGTTTACTGTCAGCCTGTAGTAAGCTTACTCCCTCCCCTCCTACCTCCACCTGCACACTTAACAGTAGTACAACATTCCTTTGCAAAGTTTTGTCCAGCCACGGACGACAATTTAATTCTGACGTCACATAGTCAACCCAGGTAAATGAGATTATATAAACCTTTGGGAATCCCAGCTATTGTCATGATGAAGTATGCTTGAAAGCGCTGGAGAAAAAAACAACAAAAACATTCAGCTACTTAGATTTTGCCTTCCATCCAACCACACCCCGAAGAAACTTGTTTGTTAAAAATTCCTCCCCATCTTTCCGATGATAGTCTATTTAAGCAAGGCCCTGAACTCTGATACGTAAAACATGTCTCTCCACTTTCAGTTTTCTGTGACAACGCCTTAAATCACTTTAACAGTCTACCCCTACTCCCCCCCACCCCCCCCCTCTTTGAGATTTTATGACCTGGGCAAGTATAGCTTTTTAGCCACAGCAACAATAAGAGTTGGGGGAGGGGTGGGGGAGGATGGCTGTGGGTGAACGAATGGAGACTGAGTAGTGGTGGTAGAAGAAACCAACGTTCGGCTTTGGAGCTGGGAGCCTGAAAAATTGGGGGCCGGTCGTGGTGAATGAATCACACTGTCCAAGGGGAACTCTGGCTTTCTCTTCATCCTGCCCTCCCCGTCCCCATCCTATCCTACCCTCAAACCAACCGCCATTATAATCACACCTTCTGCCCCCACCCCCAGCATTTTTACCGGGCACAACAAAAGAAAATATTTGAAGGAAGGGTTCTCGAGCATGCATACATACTCTGTTGGCAAAGTGGTGCCGACATCTTGTGGGTATGATGACTTCACTTTGTCAGCTTTGCCTTCACCCTGAGGACTGAGCAGGGGAAGTCTGCTGGTAAGAAAAGGGAGAGAGAGAGAGAGAGAGAAAAGAGAGAGAGAGAGAGAGGTGTACTGTCAGCCTGTAGTAAGCTTACTCCCTCCCCTCCTACCTCCACCTGCACACTTAACAGTAGTACAACATTCCTCTGCAAAGTTTTGTCCAGCCACGGACGACAATTTAATTCTGACGTCACATAGTCAACCCAGGTAAATGAGATTATATAAACCTTTGGGAATCCCAGCTATTGTCATTATGAAGTATGCTTGAAAGCGCTGGAGGGAAAAAACATTCAGCTACTTAGATTTTGCCTTCCATCAACCACACCTCCAAGAAACTTGTTTTGTTAAAAATTCCTCCCCATCTTTCCGATGATAGCCTTTTTCTTCTTTCCTTTGGTGCCCACGATCATGAGATGATCATTCTGGCACATAAAGGGGGGGGGGGGGGGGGGGGTTGTTGTTACTTGTAGTTGTAGGCAGTCCATTTGCATGCTCTGATCACTGTGATCACGTTCACTGCGATTCTCATTGTCCTTAAACCATAGCCTGTCCGTTACTGTAAGGGCCACATGTTATCAGTACACTGTCACTGTTAGGCAGAGGTTTGCGACACAAAAGCGTCGACTGTTGTTGCCTCTATTGTCTCACTGGGAAGATGGTTCCAGTCCCTAACAGTCCTGGGTAGAAATGAGCCACCTCTGTACTGAGTTCTGGTGTTGATGAGGCAGAACTGCTGGTTGTGGGTACGGCGCTGTCGTGGTGGAGGTGGGACTAGCTTGCTCTTGATAACTGGGCACTGGATTAGTCCATGGTGGATCTTATATAGGAGCCCCAGGCGTGAGGTTCTTCTACGCTGCTCAAGGGACGCCCAACCGAGTTGGTCGATCATCCGGCTCGCACTTGACGTGTTGTGGTGGTTGAGCACAAAACGGGCGGCACGTCTTTGAACAGCCTCCAACTTGTCAATGCTCTTCTGTGTGTATGGATCCCATACTGATGATGCATAGTCAAGAAGGGGTCTCATAAATGCCTTATATACCTTCTCCTTGATGGAACTGGAGCTGATCTTTAAATTACGCCTGAGGAAGCCCAGCGTTCGGTTAGCCTTGTTTACTATGTCGTTGATGTGGGCATCACCACACGCCATTTGCAGGTGTGGAACAGCAATTCTCCCAGCTAGTGGTCTTCCCATTTCGATAATCAATTGAGGTCTAGCTGTAGCTGTCTATTTGTATCACTGTTGGCTACTGACCCTGTACACTGCTGTGTCGTCCGCAAACAATCATGCCAGTGCCGTCAGCTTGTCCGGAAGGTCGTTGATATAGGCCAAGAATAAGCTGGGACCCAATACGGAACCCTGAGGTACTCCTGACCTAACGCTGACGTAGGAGGAGTGGTGACCATCAACTATGACTGCTTGGCGTCGATCATTGAGGAAGCTGTTGATCCATGTGAGGGTGGGGCCTTGTATACCATAGCGTTGGAGTTTGTGGATCAGCAGACTGTGGTTGACCCGGTCGAAGGCCTTTGCAAAGTCCATGATTAGGATGTCCGTCTGCTTCCCACTCTCCAAATTGGTGGTAAGCCAGGCCCTGAACTCTGATACGTAAAACATGTCTCTCCACTTTCAGTTTTCTGTGACAACGCCCTAAATCACTTTAACAGTCTACCCCTACTCCCCCCCCCCCATCCCCCCTTTGAGATTTTATGACCTGGGCAAGTATAGCTTTTTAGCCACAGCAACAATGAAGAGTTGGGGGTGGGGGGTGGCTGTGGGTGAACGAATGGAGACTGAGTGGTGGTGGTACAAGAAACCACAGTTCGGCTTTGGAGCTGGGAGCCTGAAAAATTGGGGGCTGGTCGTGGTGAATGAATCACACTGTCCAAGGGGAACTCTGGCTTTCTCTTCATCCTGCCCTCCCCGTCCCCATCCCATCCTACCCCCAAACCAACCGCCATTATAATCACACCTTCTGCCCCCGCCCCAGCATTTTTACCGGGCACAACAAAAGAAAACATTTGAAGGAAGGGTTCTCGAGCATGCATACATACTCTGCTGGCAAAGTGGTGCCGACATCTTGTGGGTATGATGACTTCACTTTGTCAGCTTCGCCTTCACCCTGAGGACTTGAGTAGGGAAGTCTGCTGTTAAGGAGAGAGAGAGAGAGAGAGAGAGAGAGAGAGAGAGAGAGAGAGAGAGAGAGAGAGAGTTTACTGTCAGCCTGTAGTAAGCTTACTCCCTCCCCTCCTACCTCCACCTGCACACTTAACAGTAGTACAACATTCCTTTGCAAAGGTTTGTCCAGCCACGGATGACAATTTAATTCTGACGTCACATAGTCAACCCAGGTAAATGAGATTATATAAACCTTTGGGAATCCAGCTATTGTCATGATGAAGCATGCTTGAAAGCGCTAGAGAAAAAACAAAACAAAAACATTCAGCTTCTTAGATTTTGCCTTCCATCCAACCACACCCCGAAGAAACTTGTTTTGTTAAAAATTCCTCCCCATCTTTCCGATGATAGTCTTTTTAAGCAAGGCCCTGAACTCTGATACGTAAAAAATGTCTCTCCACTTTCAGTTTTCTGTGGCAACGCCCTAAATCACTTTAACAGTCTACCCCTACCGCCCCCCCCCCACCTCCCCCTTTAACCTCCAACGACCGTCGTATTTGATGTGGAAGTTGACGGGAAGCGTCAGCTCAACGACCTGGCAGGTAGGTACAAACGATGAAGACGTTCCTGATCTCTCTGCCGTCAGGCTGACGTCCGCCAAGCTTCTTTTCACACACACACACACACACACACACACACACACACACACACACACACACACACACACACACACACACACACACACACAACACACACACACACACACACACACACACACACACACACACACACACACACACACACACACTCTCTCTCTCTCTCTCTCTCTCTCTCTCTCTCTCTCTCTCTTCTTTTGCCACCCCTCTTCCTCTCCTGGTAGCTATGTGTTAAATTTTATACGCGTGCCTTTTTACACGTTGTTCTCCCCCCCCCCCCCTACCCCTGTCCCTCTCCCATGACCTCTCCCCAGGTCAGAGAACTAACACGCCCTGCAACTGATCCATGTCAAAGACAAATGGACCCCGTCAAGCAGTGTGGTGTAGTGTACCAGGTAGGGTGTCAAGACTGTACCCATACCTACATTGGCGAGACAGCAAGACCACTCACCACCCGTCTACAGGAACACCCAAACCGATCTACTTCTGCCATACATGAACATCTACAAGCCACAGGCCACAGTTTCAGCCCCCAAGAAACCAAGATCCTATCTACAGAGCCCTTCCTCACAAAAATAAAAGTCAAAGAAGCCATCGAAATTAAGACCAGACGCCCCAGCCTGAACAGAGATCAAGGCTTTGAACCCCCCCCCCCCCCACCCCCATCTACAATCAGATCCGGACAACCGTTCACCCCCCACAACAGTCGTTCCATCAAGCCTCTCTGCCACAACAGCAACAGTGAGCTGAAGAAGACAGGGCGACCCTGTCGAAATATTCTCCAAGTAAGTTTTTGATTCTGAGTATGTAACTACTTTTCTAATCCCATAAAACTGGGGCAGCCAGCCTGTCTTGCCCTCTTCCGGGTCTTCCTAGGCCACGTTTTGGGGGGCGGAGGAAGGCAGTCAAGCGACAAACCCTGGCAGCAGCAATCTTGATCGATCCGAGATGAGAGGACCTGATTGGTGGCCAGGGTTGGGAGGGGGGAGGGGAGGGAGCTAAGGATGGGTGGAAGGCACCACCACCATCAGCAGAACAACAAAACAGAGAGAGAGAGAGAGGTAAAAAGAAAAAAGCAGACGACTTCACGAGTAGGTGCTGAGCCGCCTCACGGCTGGGCGAGAAAACGTTTGAATCTGGCTTGGCCATGGGCCAAATCGTTCAGAGAGAGAGAGAGAGAGAGAGAGAGAGAGAGAGAGAGAGAGAGCGCAAGGTTTTGCCTGTCTGCCATGCTTTTCCGAGTAGAAGGGGCCCTTGAGGTCCGCTATGCTTGAAAAAATAAAAAATAAATAAATAAAAAAGAGCGAGCTGCGTTCTTTAATTTTTTTTTGTGTCTCCCTTTTTTGTGTCTGGTTTGGTAAGAGGGCAAATTTTGCATCTGGGTTTTGAGCAAGGGAAATTACCTGGCAGTTTAGGTACTGAACAAATTGAATAAATCTCTACACCTAAGCCATCAGGTATTTTCACCTGCTCAAACCCAATTGCAAAACCTGCCCTCTCACAGGTCATGCCCGTCCTTCTCCATGGACGTGTGTTTGTAACATAGCTTCATAGTAAGATCAAATTATACGAGTCACGGGTGACGTCCATCCTTCTCTATGGGCATGTGTTTGTGACACAGCTTTACCATGATGATAGAATTCCACATGTCACTGATGATATCCGTCCTTTTCTATGGACTTGAATTTGCGACACAGCTTCATAGTAAAGATCAAATTCAAACCCCGTCATGGGTGGAATTTGTTTTCTGTTTAAATTCCGTGAGTCACTAATGATCTCCGTCCTTGCCTATGAAAGAAGAACACACGGCTGCTGCAGTGTTTCAGCAGAAACGGCAGGCATTAGACAATAAATGCTTCCAACGATTTCATCCACTTCATCAAAAGATTGTAAGACAGAAGACTGTGAGACAGCAAATCCAGATAGACAAGAACCTCCAAGACTGTTCTCATGCATCATGAGTTTGAGGAGTATAGTAAAGTATTTTTGTACGACTCCATGTCCAAGACCATTCAATATGTGCTGAAGACAGTAGACAGTAGTCCCAGCTGCTGATCCAAGGTGAACAACCGAACGGGGTGGACTGGTCATGACTGACTGAGAGCAGCGGATGGTGGACATGCCTTACTGTCCTGATGTCCTTCTTGGCACTCACTTCCACGACTGACCATCACCGAGCACCACTAATGATATTTATTTGTATCCGCAACTGGCCACGGACTTCCATTATAACATTTCAAATTACAATACATAGAAAAAGACATCGACGTGAGAAAAATGCATTTTGCATCACATTTGCATGATTTTGAAAAGTGTACGATTTGTATGTGATTTGTCCATCACACATGCTTTTGATCACGTACTGCAAATACAGATAATCTTTTTATTCTCTTATCTAATTGTAAGTTAAGTGACTCTCTTAATAATGTACTTGTTCTAAAGTACAGTGTGTTGGTATCAGAACACTTGCATCTCTCTCTCTCTCTCTCTCTCTCTCTCTCTCTCTCTCTCTCTCTCTCTCTCTCTCTCTCTCTGATTGAAAAGAAATACATTAGGTTTGCTTTTAATCTCGGTCTCACCACCGCACGGCCCCTGGTCTTAAATATCATCCAGGAATTTACAACATTGGTATCTTACATGGATTGGGCCAAATCACCAATGAGGTTAGGTCTAAACGACACAACCAGCACTGACAGAACATTCCAACATTCCTTCAGCAGTGGGATGGGCAGAGGATGTAGATCAGAAGTCCAGAGTGTGGCTTGCTTCAGAAAGTCTTTCTCACTGTCACGGTCGCTAAGCCGGACGGCCCTACCACCCCTACCCACGCCAGACAACACAGCACACTAACACAGCTTTACAATCATGCACACTTCTTTATTTCACACACACACTATGGCGCCACCACTCACGTCCATCCACACCCACACACCGGTATCCCACTTCTTCACTGACCCACACTACCCTGATACGACCCTGAGAACCTTAACCTATACTAAAGCACCAGTTGCGGTATATCACTGCGACCTAGGGACGCAAAGATAGCCCGCACACGTGGTGTCTAAATACTAGGGACAAGGACCAACCCAAGGGACTCTAATCTCTAAACTACTACCACCCACACCTCTCCCCAGGACCCACCCTTCTCTTTTGACCCGGGACCACTACCGCACCGATCACTGCGTCCCTAAGGGAGGCACCGACAAGTACCCTACACCGTGCTGGCCACTACGTCCCAAAAGGAGGCAGTAGCTAACACCCTTAACTCTACTGCCTAACGCTACACCCCTTCTACCACAACCATGGGACAACCCATCCCGGCCCGGAGAGCTCCAGTCCTCGGCGCTGTACGTGGCCCTCGCAGGCTGACACCTCCCGGAAGATTCTGCACCCCGGCGCTGACCGTGTCTCCTCGCAGACTGACTCCTCCCTGCGATGAGCGCGACACCCAACGCACACACACACCAGACGCCCTCTCGACGGATCCGGGGCTCGACGCCTCCTCCTCTGAGGGCCCCGCTGGACACTGAGGGTGAGGGATAGATAGATAGATAGATAGATAGATAGATAGATAGATAGATGTGCGCGCGCGCGCGCGCGCGCGCGCGCGTGTGTGTGTGTGGTGTGTGTGTGTGTGTGTGTGTGTGTGTGTGTGTGTGTGTGTGTGTGTGAAGGAGAGAGACAGACAGACAGACAGATATATAGACAGACAGACAGAGAGAAACTCTCAACTCAACTCAACTCAAATAGTTTAATTGCAAAGGCCACCGACCTATATGCAATGAGTTCAAGAATAAAAGTAGAACACACACGCGCTCGGCGCATATGCTGAAAATTATGAAAGAAAATATTTGCATAAGAAAATGTGCTTTCGGAAATTACTCTGGCTTTTGTGTGTTAACTGATAACCGTTCGTCTCTTCGTTTTAGAGTTTTAAAAATGAAAATAGCTGCATAGAGAGTTACAATTGTCTTTTCATTTTGCAGTAAAAGAGGCAATGACACTTGATGAACATTGATAGTACGAAGCAAAATGTATTAATCTCTTAAATCTTTGTAGGATCAACAAGGAAGAGAGAGAGAGAGAGAGAGAGAGAGAGAGAGAGAGAGAGAGAGAGAGAGAGAGAGAGAGAGAGAGAGAGAGACTGCGTGTTTTTGTGGAGGGAAGGGCGAGGGTGCGTGCATGTATGTGCATGTATGCGTTTGTATATGGATGCATGTGTGTGTGCGTGTGGGTTTGCATAATGCCAGACATCATCATCATCATCATCATCATCATCATCATCATGAGAATAGTAATAATAACAATGATGATGATGGTGGGGAAAGTTGTGGAAAATATTTCGTTGATTGTATTTTTGTGCTGTGATCCCAACTTCTGACTCGGAGTCGAGTGTAGAAAAGATGTTGTTTGCCTCCCCTCTTTATAGATATTCTAAGTAAGATTTCCCTTTCTTCCACTGCCTCTGTTTCGTATGTTTTAGGTAGGCCAGGGTTTTTGTCTTGTTTGTTTTATGTCACTGTTCGTTTCAACACTTGATTTGTGTCTCACCCCATTTTTTTAAAATTTGAATCTAGTTAGGTTTTTCTCATTTCCCAACCCCAGGACAGTCGGCTTCCCCTCTTCCTTTTAAGTCGCAGGAATGGGATGCAAGTGTTGAAGAGGGTTGTCCCTCCCTTTCTGACTATTTAGTTCCTCTCAAGTTTTCTTTTTTCACCACGTCTGCTCCATGCTTTGTTTTGTTTCTGTTTGTTTGTTTGTTTGTTTGTTTAAAGCTCTGTTTGCTACGTAGGTTCCCCTTCTCCAGTGTACAGGTGGTAGCAGCCACAGTTCTACCAGAGGGCCTCTTTCACTGTTATTCTTGTCTCCTCGCTACCTCCCTTGGTCTCTTTCTTCCCTTTTAAACTTCTCCCTGCTTTCTTCACCATAAGCGCCTGTTGTATATATTCATTTGCATATTATACTTAGGGTGTTTTCCGACTGCTGTGTGTTTTCTTCCCTGTTTTATGAATTTGTCTTTATATCTCTTCATTTTCTTTATGTATAACTATGTGATGATACACATGTAAACACGTTTGATTTTGTTTTCCTGCTACATCTTTCGATTTTGCTGCAAAGATATCCATTTCTTTCCTCCTTTTCTTTTTCAGTTTGCTGGTTTGAAGAAGCTATACTCATCTACTCGTTGGGTCATTTTCGTTTATCATTCTGCTTATTCACCGCTGCATAGCTTACCGCTGAATCGTTTAATATTTACTTGCATTTAGTTTTCTCTACTGTGATCAATATCCTGCGCTATTGCCAGCAGAGAACTAATAAATGTTCATTCTAGCTCAGCCGCTCTCAACCAGTTTCGAGCGGCTGACCCTAGAATGAACATTTATTAGTTCTCTGACAAGTAAGACTTCAACAATGAATTAAAATGATAATCCATCACACATTCTTTTTAAATAACCAAAAAAAAAACCGATTATCTACAAACAAACTTACTGTGTAGGATTATCCGTTTTCAATACTAATTTACTAAACTTTTCAGATTTCAGTTTTTGCTTAATCCTGTGTTTTTCCTGATCATTCTCAATAACATCATTTTCACGCATACATTCATCAAATGCGTCTCTGTCTTTCATGTGAAATAAAACTACAGTCTTTAACTGTTCTCTAAAGTCTTTTAAAACCGAGTTATATTTCTGACATAAAATCCACACACTTATCCCAGCATGTCTTCCACTGAAGGCTAGTTTTGACAAAGTTTTTCTTTTTTTTAACTATGTCTCTTTCTGCTGAACAGTCATCTATAATAAATAGCGTCTGCGTTCCTCAAACAGTCTATAAAAGTGTTCTAAACACTCACTCAGTTTATTGCTGGGATCAACTAAAAATATGTTATCATCTATCCATATAAACCTTCTATCGTGATATGCTTTGTTCCATTTAAGTGTTGGGCAGAAAATTACAATATGATCAAAATTATAACGATAAATGTTTGTAACAGGTCGAGGATAAATATTGTTTTCCCACAACCAGTCTGCCCACAAATCAATGAACAATGAGGGGTTTTTGCCATAAAGTTTAACTGTTCCATAGTTTTATAACAGAATTTAATCTAATCCATTTTATTATGTTTTCATACTCTCTGTCAGAACTTGTTCAGTATAATAAAATCCTATAAGGCCTAAATGTGTAAGATTAATCAATTTAGCCCTGTAAGATCGTTTCTATTTAGACAAATATCAATTTTGTCGCTGGTTGTTATGACCTTAATATCCTCACCGTTGTGAAGAACGACGATGGTAACTTTAAGTTTTTCAACGTCTAAGTTTTGCCAGCTAATAAGAATTCCTTTCATAAGATTGTCACTGACGCCACAGCTCCATTTCTTGCCTTATCTTTTAAGACAGAAATTTCAAATATCATTGTGAACGTGTCTCTAATTTCATGCGTGGAATGAACTGTAATTTTGTAGAAGCTTCCTTTAAAACGTTTCTCTTCTGTGGAGGATGTACTGTTTATTCCCATACGGCGTTATTTCAATCTCTTTCCGACTATTGTCCTCTGGCATAAGACTTACATGTAAAGGACCAGAGTTGAAAGCTTTTCTGAAACTTTTTTGATGGTCAAAAAATGTAAATGGACTTATGAATTCAAATTTTATGTCCCATTCTAAATAGGGTTCTAAGTGCCATTTGCTGTCAGGTTTTCGAACTATTTTATATTCATACTGGCCAGCATTATTTGCTTCTAGATTGCGTAGTTGTTCTAGTTGAGGAAACCTTTTGTTGTCGCCAACTCTTTGCGTTTATAATCACATCTTTAGTGTACTCAAAACCATACAAAGCGCCTATCTCACCATTCTGTTCAAAGTCCGCAATGTCTGCAAGGTCTTTTAATTCTAAAGTTATACACCTTACAGGTGCTAATGTAACTCCGATTCTTTTGGCCACGCGACATTTTTTTAGTACAGTTTATTATTTTATTTCAAAACAATGTGCAGGTTATCACATTTTACGACTTTCCTGTTTTGTCTGTGATCTTATATTAAATGATCTGACCCTCCACAAGCTAATTTTTTAAACTGTAAATTAGGGAATTGTATAATTTCATAATTGCAATATGCAGGTTTCTCTGATGGAAGAGCTCTTAAAACAGTTGAGGGCCTTCCATCATATAAGTTTTCATCAGTGCTCAGCTCATCTAAATGAACATAGAGTAATGAATGTGATGCAAGATTGAGCGGACTTTCCCCCTCATAAGTAGTTTTGTCTGGTGTAACTCTAAATCTCTGAGTGTCATCTCCAAAGCCTAACATTTTAGCTAGCTCTTTATAAAAATAGTAACCTGCTTCTTCTTCAGGTTTGAATGTTAATATTGTTTTTAGATTTGCATTGTTAAGTTTGAGAGTAATGTCGAAGTCACTCATTGCTTCTTTTAGTGAGCAAAACCCGTAATAACCATCAGGTATTGTTAATGGCTAACTTTGACCCCTGATTTGTCAACTTTTAGAATCGTATTATTCTTCTTGGATTTAGTAATTTTAAAAACCCATACGACTTTGTAAAAAATTTCATGGAGTGCGACCATTTTGGTTCCGCAATCATTTTTAACAGCATGTTCTAAAAACGAAGGACGGTCTTGGGTTGTTATTGTTACAAACATTTTTTAAAAAAAAATTAAAAATGAGTGCATTCAAATATACTAATGCAAAATATTCTGTTGGGCCTTACTACAATCTTAAAATATAACAACTGACACCCTCGACATTTCTGTGACTCAGTCTGACGCCTTTCAAGTAAAGGTGAGTACTCCATTGGCCAAATATCTTAACCCTCCTATTAAAAAAGACTACATCGCAAAAGTGTGGTTCAGTCATCCGATGCAGTTTTATCAGAACCAGTTAAACTTTGCTGTGTTTTGTGCATCAACTGGGTGTGGAGTGTCGTATGCTGATCATTTAAATCATCCTGATCCTTTGGTGAGGTCAGTGTATAGATTTCATTTTTTTTTAACACCTTCAGACGTATTTTGACTGAACTGCAAGCGCCATTACCAAATGACAAACGTTTAATCCATTCAGCAACCGAATAGACATGAAGGCTTTTGAAAGGATCTGTAACGAATTCAATATTAATGTTAAGACAGACTTTAGACAAAAGTTGGATCTTAATCATGGCTTAGGCACCCCTTATTTTTGGGGCGTGCACAGAAAGTATAACTATGACTGGAATCCTCCTTACACATCTTTCTCTTCAGGCACAGGTGTTCACTTGGGTCCATAGAGCAAGAGCATAAAACAGCATGGACAACATTTATCTTAGACACTTCTAAGGGTCTAACTAAAGCGGGAATAGAACGAATAAACGACTCTATTCGTACTTACGTTTGGTGTTTGCTAGGTTCGCAAGCACAGGCGAGATCGAGCATAACTGATCCTTCTACTGGTTTTGATGCACAAAACCAATACTTAGCAAATTTAGAGGACGCCATTAATTCTACAGTTGATTTACCCTTTAAATATAAAAAGGTACCAAAATGTTTTACAATTTGCAAGATCGAAAGTAGACTTTGCTGTTGGCACTGGTTTATACATGCTGCCTTCTGACCCCAGACTCCAGATAGGTACAATAATAAACTACAATAATGAAATCCTTGTGGCAGGCAATGAACAGAAGGTCGGAAAAAACGACATAAATTCTGAGCCAGTAATATTACAAACAATAAAAAAACAAGATGACCCCCAAGATTAAGTCATCCAATCCCCGAGGTCCAAAGCCCAAAGACTGTTGAAGTCAGAAAAAATAATGACCATGAATATGAAAAGACAGCACTAGTTGTTGGATTAACTGGCCTAGGATTACTTGGTCTTTATCTTACTAAATAGTTACCCAACTATTAAGACAACTAATGCCCATAAGTGCTCGGCCATAAAGCCAACTACTTTGCTTGCAGTAGACAAAAGCCAGCTAACGATACTCCCTAATATACCAGGTAAAGAGTCTATAGCTTTACCAGCTAATTTTTTTTAATTTAAAATCGCAAGATGATCAAGCTGTTTTTTTACCCATGATTTATCAGGCGGCGATGGAGGTGATGGCGGTGGAGGCACTGAACTTTGACACCGCCGCCTGTAATAGCCAACACTAGTGTACTTATTGCAAATCCTAAGGCTGTTATAACACTTGCTAATGTGACTCCTGCTCTCTAAACAGTGTTCGTATTCGTTCTGCTAGCGTTGTGTTTTCATATAAATTTGTTTGGATAGTTTCTCTTATTTCGCTCACTTGAGTTTGTAATTGTTCTCGGTTAGTAGACGACGTTTTTTGTGTTGCTAATCTTTCTAGATTTAAGCTATGTAGTCTTTGTTCTATTATTTCTTTAATCTCAAGCCCTAAGTTGGCGTCGTCAGCCTCAGCGAGTTTTTCTTTTTCTTTTTCTATACGCTCATCTAGTTCTCTCAGTTTTGCTGAATTGTTTGTTAATTCATCTCTGATGCTTCTCAAAGCATGATCAATTTCTCTCATAGGTAGCGGTGGATCGTGTATTGTTTGTATGCTGTTTCTTCGGATAAACTGGTTTCTGCTTCTATTGCATTTATTATTTTGGGCTGTTGTTTGACTTAAATCTTCAAGTTCCATGTTTTGTATTTGGTTATCTGTTGGGAGTTTTTTGTAGTGTGTTTTGAAGTTTTGCAACTGCCTCCTCATCTAATTTTGGTTTAGTAAAGCCAAGGCGAAATTTCCCCTCGCTTGCACTGAGCTTTTGATTAATTGTACCCCTGCCTACAAACCTTGATGGGTCTCGTTTAAACGTAAGCGGAACACGTTCTCCTTTGTCGTTTTTCACATACAAATGTTTATCTTTCAGTTCAAAATCATCAGGGTATATAGTTTCGGGAGGTTCTAGTCCTAAACTTTGGTATAATGATCTGACCTTACTTTCTGTTAATTCACGCCTTTGCCACCCTTCTACTAATTCATCATGCAATGAGAGCGCCGAGTGATGCTGTGTCAAAGGAGTCATTTCACTCATGTCGTCTCCACGATCAAAAACATCATAATCTTCTTCACCTCCAATTCCTGCCATGTTTTAAATAATTAACTTTTTTATTTTGTTTATAAAAAAAATGTCACAAGCATATGGCTCAATTCTTGACCCGCATAGAAGACTGAAAGAGCCCTTTGGCGTGAAGGGAAATAAACGGAATATTACTGTTCCAAATTAATCCATCTACTATTGATGCAGATCAAATTCTTACTGTCAAATTTCCAGACCTAGGAGCGGATGAAGATGATTGTGCCAGGCTCTGCGCAACTTACTTTCAAAATAGAACTCGAATCAGCAACAGACCCAAAACAGGACAATTGTCCAGAATTTAGGACGGGCAATCGTTAAGAAAATTTCTATAAAACTTGAGGGGCAAGAAATATTTTCTTTACACAATGCAGACATATTTTTAACCTATTCCCATTATGGCTAACCGGGAATGAAAGGGCTGACCTCGCATTTCAAGGAATTGAAAATAATGAAGCACTAAAAACACAGAATAGGCGCTGAAGATGCTAAAGACGGCAAAAAATATGTAGCTGTAAGTTATGCGTTTGGAAATCGCTTTTCCATTCCTTTAGATTTTGAGTGTTAAAAGCGCATGCACCCCTACTTTCAAGGAGCATTAAAAGACCGATTGTCATATGAGCTAACTTTTAATGAATACAAACGTGTTATTATATCTACAGACACCGCAGCAAAGTACAGCATTTCTGACATCTCGTTAGAGTTTGACGTTGTTAGCACCTAATTTAGCAGGGTTGATTGAGCAACAATATGAGTCAAAATTAGCAATATATTACGAAAGAGTGATTCATCATACAACATATCCCCAAAAACAAGGCAGACACTATATGGAATTTTAGTTTTAGCGTCTCAGCAAGATCGCTTAAAGGTATTTTATTGCTGTGTGAAGATGAAGAACCATTCAAAAGAGGAAGTGAAAAGTTTATTAATCCAAAAATAACGAAAGTGCAATGTTCGATTGAGGGTAGTCCTAACCAAATCTACGCTAGCGGGCTTAGGACCTTATCAGCATTTTGACGAAATAAGAAATTGTTTGGGGGTGGGAGGTGTAGAAGTCCAACAGCAGACCTTGTGTCTAAAGATCTGCATCTTCACAGTGTTAGGCTTGATGATTATTTAACAACGAAATACGGTTTATGGATTGACCTAAGGTCAACAGAGGATAATCAGTTACATGGAAGCGGGAGAAACTGTTAAAGACGTAATAAACATTCAAATTGATAGAAAAAGATGACGATAAACCACTTAAAGTACATTGTTTTTAATATATGATGCGCAGCTGAATATTGAAAAAAAAACAGATTAAGAGATATACAATACTAAATTATTTTTTTATTTTAAAAAAAAAGCATGCCTGTTCAGCATTATCCACAAGCGCCTACAATACCAGAGTCGCCAAACGAAGGGATAGTAGAAAACCCTGACATTAAAAACCTTCAGATTAGCAATATTACACAGATGCAACAAAACTAGAGCAAGACCTTTCAAAATACAGCCCCAAACCAAACGAAGGTATTCTGCTGCCTTTAATGCTGTTACCTATGTTATATGGAGCATCGACTATTAGTGCTGCATCAGCGGGAACAAGTGTAGGTCTCTTAGCAACAGGTGTTGGTGCACCCCCAGCTTTACCTCTAGGCGGTTTGTCTTTAGCTCTCGGCCTGTGCTCATTAGCTGTAGGTGCTGCTAGCAAAAAATTAAAAAACTAAACTCCAAAAGCACACAGCTATAGTTCAACTAATAACAGCTAAACTTAGTTCCTTTAAGCTAACAATAAATAAAGCACTAGCTGACTCAAACATCACAGATGAAGAATTTAAACTTTTACAGGCCGATTTTGATGACTACAAAAGACAAAAGTTTGATCTTCAAAGAAAGGCAAGGACAAGTTTTTCTCAACAGCCAGACAACGAGCAGATAAAAAAGGAATGTTTAAAAAAAGTAAACGAAACAGTAAACTCTGTTCTAAACAGCTCACATTAACAACGCCCAAAGGGTGTTTATACTTTAGTTTATGAGTCAAGCACAAAAAGACCGTTGATATTGATTCTGATTAAGTATTTTTTTTTAAAATTTAAATAAATATTTTGAGTTAGAAAAGAAACTCAGCATGGATAAGATATATGAAGGTCCAGACGAATTGTTTGAAGCAATGCTTAAGGAAGAAGATTTATCAAAAGCTTTAAATGATATTAGTCTAGATGTCATTGATCCAGCAAACGTACAGGCAAGTGTTGCTCATGCTATTTCTCAAGTTCCAGGTAAACTAACAATAGACCGCCAGTTAAAGTAATGTTAGCTGTTTTATCGACTTATAACAATAAATGAAGAAATCTAGAAGTCTGGGTCTCAACTAAACAACAGACTATTCTTTCTCATAATGACTTAACACTAGTTGGGCAGACCAGCTGCTTACACAGTTTGATGTGGCCGCTGAAGAAGCCAAAATGAGAGGCTCTGGTTGGTCAGAGGGCGAAGTCATAGAGATCAGATTAAACAGGCTAAGTATGCGCCGATTGTAGGCAGGTCTTACATTCCACTACCTCCAGCATAGTTGCAAAAAAGAGCAGTTTTAAACATAAAGAATACAGACACCAAATGTTTTATGTGGTGTGTTCTCGCAAGGCTGCATCGCGTCGGCAAAAAACGCAGAGAGAGTGTCTAATATCACCCTTACATCAATGATCTTAACTTTAGCGGAATATCCTTTCCTGTTAGCGTGGACAACATGGATCAGTTTGAAGAACAAAACAAACCAATAACTGTTAATGTCTACACATGGGATGAGGAAACAAATCTACAGCCCATTAAAGTGTCCAGACAGTCCAACAATAGGTGATCCAGGCCAAAAA
The DNA here is from genome assembly GCA_018398815.1 of Conus ventricosus. Taxonomy (NCBI): domain Eukaryota; kingdom Metazoa; phylum Mollusca; class Gastropoda; order Neogastropoda; family Conidae; genus Conus; species Conus ventricosus. The sequence continues at coordinate 17,473 of JAFLJL010019039.1, forward strand.
TCATGTTGACTTACTACTGATGTTTCCGCCAGCAGGGCTACCACATTACACATTGATACGAACAATGAGTAGACTAATGCGGCATACTTCAAAAAATCATGGCAAACAGAATTCTGTAGAAAATGTTTAACAAGAATTCCATTCGCTCAAGCCGCAAGCGAACATAAGAAACATTGTATCGGCCCAGTTGACTGTAATACAGAACTAATTACGCCGAAAGAAGGCAGTAAAGTTAGTTTTAAGAACTGGAAACGGATGCAAACGAGTCATATGTTGTTTACGCAGACTTCGAGTCGCTTATTGTTCCCTTATGAGGGGCCAACCCCGCAGAAACTTCAAAAACAGCCTTCGTGAGTAATCATCAGATTTGTTCATTTGCTTTCATCGTTGTCAGGTCGGATGGCGTCATTCAACGCCAGAATTATACAGAGGACCAAATGCGGCTAGAAGATTTTTACAGCGCATGCAGCAAGTGCGTAATGATTGTTCTAATAATCTGAATTTATCTGAAATCAAGATGACGCCTGAAGACCGACAACAGTATAAATCAGCCACTCACTTTGGATTTGTGGTTTAGACCTCTCATCAGACGCAGAGAATCCAACAGTAAAAGACCATGATCACGTTAGTGGAAGTTCAGAGGTGCAGCACACAACAACCAATCTTCAACTAAAGTTTGACCAAAAAACATGGAAAATTACATCTTCTTTCACAACTTGCGAGGTTATGACTCCCACCTTATAATGAAAGCAGTAGACAGCGCCTTCAGGGTAACATGCATTGCACAGTCATCAGAAAAGTACATGTGTTTCACTTTAAATAACATGTCTTTTTATGACTCTATGCAACACATGATGGGGTCGTTAGAGTCGCTGGCTATGTCCTTAAAGTCCTGCCCAATAACAGAAGAATATTTTGACCCAACTCTTGTTAGAAAGGGCGTTTATCCTTATGATACATGAACAGTTGGGAAAGGTTTGACGAAGATACACTTCCACCTAAAGGCACGTTCTTTTCTCGTCTTAGAGGAAAGGCCATCAGTGATTCTGATTACCAGCATGCTCAAAAAGCGTGGCAGAAGTTTAGAGTGTAAAACGATGGGAGACTATCATGATTCATACTTGATGGCTGACGTTTGTTTGTTGGCGGACGTCTTTGAAAATTATAGAAAGACTGCATGAAACATTATAGCCTGGATCCCGCGCATTACATTTCTGCGCCCGGGATGAGTTGGGATGCTTTCCTAAAGTTTACTGGAGTACAGATTGATTTATTGTCTGACCTACCGATGATTCAGATGATTGAAAACGGATTGCGCGAGGAATTAGTATGGCGTCGCATCATTACTGTAAAGCAAACAACAAATACTTGGACGACTATGATCCAAGTAAAAGGTCTAACTATCTCATGTATTTAGATGCAAACAATCTGTATGGATGGGCAATGGCGCAATCACTTCCATTACGTAACTTTAAAATATACACAGAAGACGATCCGAAAAAAATATTCAAAAGGCATTAAAGTGGTTGGGCAGTTTGACGCCAGATCAACAGCGTGGTTTCATTCTAGAAGTTGACTTAGAATATCCTCATGAACTCCATGACCTGCATAATGACTATCCATTAGCTGCAGAAAGACTAAAGATGGCGAAAACAGAGCCGCCTAAACTTGTGTCTAATCTTCGAAGCAAAAAAATTATGTCTGTCATTACAGACTTCTGCAATTTTATTTAAGACATGGTTTGAAGTTGACAGCTGTTCATCGTATAATTGCTTTTGATCAAGAACAGTTCATGAAACCATACATCATGAAGAACACTGATCTCAGAACTAAATCCACAGATGCTTCAGAAAAAGACTTTTTCAAGCTGATGAACAACAGCTGTTTTGGAAAGACTATGGAGAATCCGCACAAGCGCAAAGATGTCAGATTGGTCACCAAGAGAACGAAGCAATTAAGCTGACTTCAAAACCAAATTATCAGGACTTTAGAAGATTTCATGATCAGCTTTTTGGCATAATAATGAAAAAAAAGAAAGTCAAATTAGACAAACCTGTATTTATTGGGTTTACTGTTTTAGAATTATCAAAGCTTTTGATGTTAGAATTTCTTTATGACTACTTTAAACCCTTGTATCAGAGTCCAGAGTACTTTACACAGATACAGATAGTTTTGTTATAGATATCCCTATGAAGACATCTATAAAGACATGGAAATAGAAGTAGCTAAAGGGCATGCAGGATGGTATGACACATCCGATTACCCTAAAGATTCGCCTTTGCATTCAATTACTAATAAGAAGGTTTTAGGAAAGATGAAGGATGAATTATCTGGAAAGGTGATTAAGGAGTTTATTGGTTTTAAGGTCGAAAATGTACAGTATTTCGAGCCAGGAGAAAACCATTAAGAAAGCAAAAGGAATATCTCGCAGTGTTGTGCAGTCAAACATATCACATGACAACTACAAAGAAGCATTGTTCAATAAACATACTTTTCATCATGACAAAGTAAAACTGCGATCTAATCTACATGAGATCAACACAACAGTTGTAACAAAGAAGTCATTAGATAGAACAAACACAAAACGTGTGTTTGTTAATCCAGAGTTTTTCATATGCAATTGGACACAAGAGAACGGCGTAATTATATATCTTCTTCATATTTTTCCTCAATCATTATTATAGTTTTCCTTAACTTTATCTAGAAGATCAATCATATCATAATCCAATTCAGACAAATTTTTTCTCATGTTTGCTTGATGTGCTCGAATTTTTTTTATTATTTTAAGATATTCTTTATCCCATGTTTGATAATCAAATTTGGGATTTTGGGTTGTGAGGTGATCTGGATGTTTTAGCATGTGTTGTGTAATCCTCGCAAATGTTTCCCTAATAGCAGAACACATATCATATGATTCTTCTATAATTCCAAGGTCTTTTCCTTTATCATTTCTTGTTTCATTCTGCGCTTCCTTCTGAGCTTCCATTTTAGACTCAAATATATTTACGTAAATTAATTATAAGCGGAACTGTGTCTGGTGGATTATCTGCAGTTCTTCCTTCACAAAAGATCTTTGAGGAGCTGGTTGTTTTTGTTGTGTCAGTTTCTCGTAAATAATACACGGGCGGATTCATTTTTACAATTCTTTTTATTTCATATGGATCAACACTCCAAACTGGATCGGTTGCCCTGATGCGAGTGTTCCCCTTCTGCTTCCCCTGGTAAATAAAGGTACCTTACTTTTAAACCAAACGGTAATAGTTTGCTGATGAACTGGAGTCTCCGTCAACAACATTTATTGTTTGTTTTTTGATTGCTTGTGCTGGTTTTAGCCCCGTTAATTTAAATTCTTCATTATTCATTGCGCGCAAAATGAGGGCAGTCTTCTAACCATTCTGTGTTGCGAGAATTGTCAATAAGCTCTATGTGATACTGGTAGGAAAAAGTCTTTCGGCTAACTGTTTGTTAAAGTTTTCAACTAAAGCCTGTGATCTGTGAACTCCTGGAATGCCTCTTTTAATTGTAACTCTATGTTTCAACAATAATTGATTCACTTGGCCTTTAAATTCTTTTCCATCATCAACTGAATCATGCGAGGATAAGTTAAGGGGCCCGTTGGTAATCAGTTGTATGGCAACAGCAACAGCAGAAGCACTCTTTTGTGTTAATGGTCCGCATCTTTGTATCTTGAAGCTATGTCAATGACTGTAAGTGCGTACTTAAATCTTTTTCGTCAAAATCGTATCATGGGGTAAATATAGAAGGTCCATTTGATGGGTGTCGTTTGGAGTTGTATTCAAAAAGTGTGGTTCTGTATTCGTCTAGGTGCAGGTAAATAAATTTGCCAAATCGCTTGTTTAGATAACCATTCTTTTGCTGTTTGTTCACTGACCCCTGTGCTTTGCTTAGCTTTTAATTCCCGTGATTCCCTTCCAATATCCTTTTGGCGAATAATAGATTTTGTTCATTGTTATTCAGCAATATTATGTGCAACAAATACACAACAGTCATACCAAAGGCAATAAACGCGATTTCTTGCATCTTTTGTTTTTCTGATGGTGATAAATCACTGAATTTTGGCGGGGCAATGTTCGATTGGTTTGCCTGTTACTAGATAATATTTTTTTATTGCTTGATCAACATCTTTAAATGTGTAAGCTGCATGCCCCTGTTTTTTCAGTTTGTCGTTAATAAATCTAACTGTCCAATTTCTGCTTTTCATAGTGTCTTGTGCTGCAGCTAGTTGCTCCACAGCTTTGTTATGTCTTTTTTCTCTCGCCGTCACCCCGTAGTTTACTAAATGCGTAATTATTCGCTAAAAGCAAGTCATTCACCACAGCACCACCTATCATCATTACGAGCGAAGCCATTTTTTTTTAAATGTATTTTTTTTTTACATATTGATTACTGTCTGGAATTATTCCTTGCTTACTAAAAAAATCTTTCGTAGCAAATGAAGCTGTAATAACAGCAATCAGTTTGCCGAGTCCTTAAAAGTCTGGGTTTGCCAAGATCTGCCGGTTTTTATTTTTAAAAAGCTTTTACCAAGCATCGTGTATCCTACACTTAGACCCCCAATAACAGCAGAATGGTATACAAGGTTGGTAAGCTTTTTTGGCGCTCATTTTAAAAATAAAATAATTTAATTAAAAAAACATGAACAGCGACAAATCTACTAAACCTTCTGAACTGTGATTACAAATGATCAAGTTGATGACCAAGTATTATGCCAAAAAGGAAACGCTGTATTCTTTGGCGGCGTGTGGAAAAACAAAACAGTTCCTCGGAAATGAATTCAGCATAGAACAGATTCAACAGATGTCGCCACAAGACATTGTAAAGTATCATAACAGGTATGAAGCGCAACTAGGATCGAGAATGGTGAAAGTGTGGGGCAAACGGTTCTTGTTTGTACACTAAACTAGTAGGCCGATTTGTTCCCATTTGATTCTGAACAAAATTTTATGTATGATTTAACGCAGGATCCGTTTTACAAAGTCATTAGAGTTTCTAAAACTGTGATTATATTACAGATTTGGAACATTACTATCGCCCTTAATCATGGGATTAATTACATTTAATCATATAGATTTTGTTTCCCTTACAAATGAACGAGCCAGAAAAACAGCAGAATCAGGAAAATTGAATCGAAAACATTGAATCAAGGGGGAGAAAGTGACCAGTAAAAAGCCTCCTCATCCCGGGCGTTGTTGCAGCAGGAAAAAGATTAGCAGAGTGGAACAAGCGAACAAAATTAAAATTAAAGCACATAATATAACTCATAAAGAAAAAGTACTGGAGCCGCAGCCAGTTGTTTCAATGCCAGCTATAAAAACACAGAACAAGTTAATTCAGGACCTACAACCCAAAAACTGGGTTGCCTGCACCGCCAAGTCTTCAGGGAAATTTTTTTAAAGGTGTCATTTTGGGGAGCATTGTTGCTGGGGGTGGTTATTTTGGTTATAAAATATATAAACAAAGACAGCAAAAACCAAAGCAGTCAAAAAAATCTCAACCCCTAAATACAGAAGTCGAACACAAAAACATGCCAGAACCACCCAAAAACAAAAGATCATTTTGATCCATTTCTAATGCAATAATACTTTATTGATACTGCAATCCTAACATACTGGATTAGTTTTTGATTTATTATATAATGAATTTGTTTCTTTAATAAAAATAGATCATGACGGATTATTATTTGTTTTAAAAGATGGAGTCAATAAATAAAGACATGGAGTCTATAAAGACATTTCCATAGACCAGAATTGTAATCAATTTTCGGTTGCTTACAATGTAAGAACTTCATTAAAAATCTATGCTGACCGATCTCACGCCAAGGATGCTGAGCAAGACCTCCTCAGCGATGACGCGTTTTTTTTGGGCGTGTGTGTACTATATTAGACATCTAATATTTAAGATAAAAACATGATTGTATTTTTTTTTGATAATTATAAGATAACTTGAATAAGAACTTGGATGTACTTAAAGGATGACTTAATTACAATCTTGAGGTGACTTGAGTAAGAACTTGAGGATGACTTGAGGATAACTTGAGTAAGAACTTAGAAGGATTTGGTAAGAACTGAGGATGACTTGAGGAAAGACTTGAGTAAGAACTTAGAAGTGAACTTGGGGTGACTTGAGGATGACTTGAGTAGAATTAGAAGTGACTTGAGTAAGAACTTGAGGATTTACTTGAGGACAACTTGAGAAGAACTTAGAAGTGACTTGGGGTGACTTGAGTTAAGAACTTAGAAGTGACTTAAGTGTGTGCATGCGTGGGGTGGGGGTGGGGGGGGTGGGGTGGGGCAGGGGGTGTGCATGCGTGTTTGTGTGTGCGCGCACTTTGATTATTTATAAGAAACGGATGTTCAGAATATGATATAGTTATTATCAGTAAACAACAAAAAAAACACAATGACAGCAGCGACAACAACAACAATAACAGCATATATACAAGCACGATCGCACGCACACACGCACGCACACAACACCCCACACGCAAGCATTTAAAAATAATCCCTTCATCGATCGGCTGGCGGATGGCCTTTGACCGCTCCTACAGGAGCGCCGGCTTGACAGAGTGCCAAGTTCCTCTCACTGCTTGACTGGGCTAGCACCCTTTGATGCTCGGGCTTTGCTAACAAGACTTACAAACTGTGTAATGCAGGTTGGTTTTACCTCGTTAATGCGCATTTCCAGTGGAATCAAGTACACTGGCCCAACACCGCAAATTAAGTAATCAGGTGACGTCTAATGACGGGTCTCTGCAGTATTCTGGCTGGGGTGGAAAATCCGGCCAGCTTTACCCTGTCAATCACTTTGCGGACACGAGCGCCGAGGTTGTGTGTTTTTTTACTCTCCCCAAATCGACTGACTTTAATATAATCAGAGACTGGCCTTCGGGTCTTCAATTTTATCAGAGGATCTATTCAAAATAAGTTTGCTTATTTGTACAGACATTTTCTTTTTTTCAGAATATTGTTTGTCTGTCTGTCTGTTTTATCTACTTCGTTTTATAAATTTTGTCATGCTAGGATAAGTGTGTGGATTTTATGTCAGAAATAGCAAAAACTGAATCTGAAAAGTTTTTGTAAATTAGTATTGAAAACGGATAATCCCACACAGTATGTTTGTTTGTAGATAAACGTTATTTTTTTGGTTATTTAAAAAGAATGTGTGATGGATTATCATTTTAATTCTTTGTTGAAGTCTTACTTGTCAGAGAACTAATAAATGTTCATTCTAGGGTCAGCCGCTCGAAACTGGTTGAGAGCGGCTGAGCTAGAATGAACATTTATTAGTTCTCTCCAGCTTTAGTTTTGAAACAAAAATGTCCGTGTTTTCCCCCTTCTTCTCTTTAAGTTCAAATGTTCACATTCCATACTCCATATTGTTTATTGTTTTAAGCCCAGTTTCATCTAGGAAGTGTTCTATTCTGAATATTTGTATTTTCTTTTCTCATCGGGTTCTTGCGTAATAGTCCAGCATAGAGTCATTTACTGTGTACTTGGCACAAGGCGGTTAAGACGGCGAAAAACTTGTTAATTACACTTTTAATGTGAAGATTGAGTGGCACGTATGTAGAAAGGAGAGACAAGTAAATGACAAATTCAGAGAGGAAAAAGAAGAAGATAGGAAAAGAAAAAGGAGCGGCAACATGCTCTTACATGTAAACAAACGGAAATGGAATAAGAAGAAAAAACACAGGAAAGAGAATTACACCGTGTCATATGCTAGACGCTGACAAGATGAGTGAACATGTACAGGTAAGCGCAGTAGCTTGTAAGAGTTCGTTTTCGATCCTGTGGTAAGTTAAGTGTTCAGCTTGCAGACGACAAAATGCACCAGGCGGTATTGAAATGAAGAGGATCCTTTTATTTACAAACGTGAAGAATATAGGAACAACAAACACCAATCAACTGAACTTCAGGTTCAGTAAGTCATACAGGAATTCAATCGTTCATGCAGCAGCCAAATTCTACTAATGGCAGCTTTTCATCGACTAGAGCTGATCGAATCAGCTTATACAACATTCTCAAACCTTCGGAAATGCACTAGCAACGTACGTAGACCTGGTAAACATTCTAACATAATCTCGAATATTCCAGTCGCATTATCAATCGATCCGAAAACTAAACTGCAAAACTATGCATGTTCACTTTCCAAACATTTTGAATAAATCAGCAACAGCACTACATTGCCCAAAAATGCAGAGATGTAAAAGCGATAAGTAAAAGAAGGTTTGCAACTCGTCATCATTACTATGAGGTAAGGTAATGTTGCTTATAGCCCAGCCGACCGCAAAGGGCCATATCATGGCTGTCACCACATTGACGTCATCTCACAAGTATAAAAACAACAACAACAACAACAACAAACACTATTCAGACATCTTTTAAATATAAACCTTCTAAAAATGCACCAGAAACTTCGTTAAAAATCTTCTGTAAAATCTTAGGTCAGATGAAAAATGTTGATCTCGTTCAGAAATTTAAAGATCACGTCAGGTCGGACATCCCTGAACAAAGTTTTCATGGAGTGTGCTGTAAGTGTGTATGTCTCACATCATGCAAGTCCCAACACTAAAAGAATACGTCTCACTGTGAGTGGAACATGACATGGAATGCACCACAGAGCTTCTTCACTTTTTAAAAGATAAGAATGGGTGTATAAACGAGTGGCCTATTTGCAAAGGGCATAAGACTGTTTTATATCTTTGCGGCCACCTTGGGAACACGGTAAAACTCTTTCAGGTTTGGACGGATTTTGTACAGTTTGTTTCCTTGTGGTACTCTTCACAAGTTGATCAACCACCTCGTTGCCTCGAATGCCATAAGGCTAGGAACCCAAGCAAAAACTATGTATCTTACTATTGTAATAATACTATTGTATGTTGTATCTATCTGATTTTAAATAAGTGTACAGTTAAAAAACTTTCAGCAGCTGAGGTGCTTGAGATTACGGCCGGCAATGGCCTCCAAAGCAGAAAGGGAATCTGATAAAATTGAGAAATCTTTATGTTTGGATTTACAGACCATTTTAACAGCCAGGACTAATGCTATCAGCTCAGCAGTGTAGATGGAGCTATCTGTGGGAATGTGTTCGGTACATCTCTGAGGGGGTCTACTGCACAAAACACAGCAGAGGCAACTCCCTTCTCAGATTTGGAACTGTCAGTGAAAATTCTTTTAAAGAATGGAAACTTTGAACACAATCAGCAAAGAGGGACTTTTATGCTGTCACGAGTTTGTTACGAGGCCTATGACGATTGGCCCATCTAGGGTAGTAGAATTGTTCATTTGGTTGTTGTCGTCGTTGTTGTATATCTGTCCCTTAATGTGGCTTGTGGTGTGGTTGCACCTTTGGTGTGGTTTAGCTCAGGTTAGGTTTACTTTCTCTCTCTCTCTCTCTAATTCCACTGCCCGTGCAATTCATCCTGCAGGTTCACGGGTGGCTGGTATCTTTTTCTTGTACTGGCTGTCTCTATCGGCCTCTCGCCTGTCTTTTTACCTGTCGCACGTGCTTCATTTCTTTTAGTTTGAAGTATGTCACTTGTGACGTAGCGTGGGCATGTTGGCCGCCATCGCTGGGGTGGTTAGATCTTCCACTCGAGCGGAAGATGTCTCTCGGGTGCGCCTCTGCTCGGTCTTGGGTTCTTCACCGTTATCGTCGAAGGTTACAGTACGGTATCTTCAATTCCTACAGTCGGCCTGTAGGTGAGGGACATTCACTTCTTCTTTTCCAGATCTGACGCCTCTGTCCTCTGATTCTGGACAGAGGGCAGAGAGAGTCGTTTGACCCGCATCTCGGGGTCACCCACGGGTAGCTGGTATGCATCAGTTTCGTGGTTGGTTTTGTTTTTGGTTTGTTGTTGTTAGCGGATTATTCTTCTCTTTTGCGCAATGTTCTTTGTGTTTTCAAAATTGTAAAAGAAATATTGTTGAGACTTTTTTTTATGTTATTTCAGTCTTTAACCTTGCCATTCTAAATTTATATCAAAATTCTTTTCCTGTTTATGCATCTCGTGATGCGGTAGTCGGTGGGGATGGGGAGAAAACCTGTATGTGATTCAGGGTTGGTACTTGCTTGGTCTCGCTCGTCCGCCCCTGTCACATTCACCGGACTTCTTTATCTTCGGCCCACCGTTGGTTTGCCTGGTGCAAGGAGAACGAGTTTTTTGTTTGCGTGCTGTCGCGTACGCATGATTGGTCGTACGGATGCGTGGTTTGGAGATTTGTGTTATTTTGAAAGTTGGCTATAAAATGTGACAAGTAGCCATTGAATTTTTATTTGCCAAATGTGCGCGTGGCAGTTATAAAGACGAGGTTGCTGTGTTGGTTTAGATCCTAAGAAAGGGAAATTGTTTAAACGTGAGAGTGAGAAGGCGTGAAGTATAATTCATATGGTTTTATGGCCTGTTTGATTTAATGCAGTATTTTACCTGCTCGTGTGAGAAGACTTGAACGAACATTCCTGATTTGATTGGTTTACTGTGTTATGCTAGGTCTGTGTTGAGCTGGTGTTGTTGGTGTATTTAGTAGGACCTCCCTCGCCTTCATGGAGTGGCTGTTAGGATTTAAACAGGCATGGGTAGATTGTACTGCGGCGGGGTTCCAGTGCCCTTCCTGCCCTCCCTTTCTTCTCTCCTCCCAGCTACGTTTTCCCCCCCCCTCGGGGGCTTTCACCCGGGTGCCTGGACGGTTGGTGCACCGCTGGTGTGGGCACGCTCTGGTTTTGGGGCACGCTTGGTTGGGACCGCACAGCTGGTTTGGTGCCACGCGTGGTTGAGGGCACGCTCTGGTGGGGACCGCGGAAGGTTGGTGCCACGAGCTGGTTGAGGCCACGATATGGTCAGGGACGCGGACTGGTAGAAAGCCCGCGGCGTGACTGGCCGGCCAAGATCCCCGTCCAGGGACCTCCTGTAACAACGCTCGGTTTCCCCCCCCCCCCCCCCCCGGGACGCGGCTCTTCACTGCCTGCTTGTGCGTGTCAGGGGTGCGCCTTGAAGACTCTTTTCAAGACCGGACCCGTTTGGGGGAAGCACCTCGTGCGACAGGGTGCTCCAGTAGACTTTGAGAGGCAGGGGAGTGGAGGCCATCATGGTGTGGGAAGGGATGGATGCTGGAAATGTTTATTTATAATTGTGACATGGTTGTGTGTGTTGGATTGCTTGATTGTGATTGTGCATGTTGTGTGTGTTGATGCTTATTTATGACTGTGTATGTTGGTGTGACTAATGGGTTTTGTATCGTATCTTTTTTGTGTGGTCTCTTTGCGGGGTGTGTGAGGTCAGTCACTCCCTTCACTCCCACTAGACGATCCTGGCAGGGCAGACCTCCAGGGGGTCGGTCGTGAATTGGTGGGGGATCATCGTGCTGATGTGAAGGGCTCTGACTGTCTCTCTCGTTTCGCGGAGTACTGTTCTGTTCTGTCTGTTTTGTATATTTTCGTCAGTTTGTCGTGTTGTTCGTGGGTGGTTGTCTGGGGACTCTGCGTGTAGGGAGTCTTGGTGGCATGAAGGAACAATCGGTGTGACCGTGGGAGTCGAGGTGCGACCAGGGGGAGTCGACCGCGTCCAGACCTCCTTCCGCAGGGTTGGCTCACGCGATTCGGCCGTAAGTCTTTCCTTTCTGTTGCCGATCGTCTGCCATTCCTGTGCTGTAGTTAGCCTGTTTTTTTTTGTTACCGGGTTATTGAGTACAGGTAGGTGTATCGGACGTTAGTGTTCACTTTTTTTTTTTTCTCTCTCCGGATTCCGTTCCTGCCAGTGTGTTTTTTTTTTTCGGCCAGCCCCCACCGCACTGTTGCTCGTGCTTGGAGCGCGGGTGTTGCCGAGTGGGGGCAGCCGGACATAGTTTTTTTTTTTTTTTTTTTCGGTGAGCCCCACCGCACTGTGCTGTTGCTGTGGAGCGGGGTGTTGCCAGCGATGGGGAGCAGCCGGAACTTGTCGTTACCACACACAAACACACACATTCACCACATATACACACACCCCTAAAAAAATTTGTATTTCAAGTGGTATAGTCTTTTCCCGTGTTTGAAACCGAGGATATTGTTGTCATGCATCGGCCGGTGCGGTGGTGTGGCGAACGCGTGCGGCGAAGAAGAAAGGTATTCAAAATGTAGTCCCTTACTATTAGACCAGTACTTCGACTACAGTAACTTCTACTTATTCCAGTGCTGTAGCAGGATAGTCCAGTGAGTATACTTTGACTCCTCTTCGCTAAGGGATCTTCCTGTCGAGACCCGACTGGCACTCGTCGGAAGCGTCAGAGCATAGGAAGCAAACTGTGGGCTTATGTTGAGTCGTGAAAACCAAAGCCCTCTCTTCTCATGCTTCCCCTCGTAAGGAGTATTGCCCGGGGGACTTTCTCATGGGAAAGCCGAGACCCAAGGGACGGGGTCAAACGGAATGCGAACGAGTCAATCCTCGTGCTCGGGAGTGGTGTTCTTCCCAGGGACATTCACCTCTGTGCTGATGTTGTATTTAGAGTGACAGGCGACGTGAAGGGATGAGGCTCTGGTTGGGAAGTGGTTGCTAGACAGGGAGGACAGCGTAGGGAAGAGCGCAGGAGGAGACTGCTAGACAGGAGGCCAGCTAGGGAGAGCTATGCTCTGCGCAGAGTGGAGACTGCTAGAAGAGCCAGGTAGGAGGAGGTGCTCTGCGCAGAGAGGAGGCTGCCTCCGTAGGAGAGACTAGACAGGATGGAGGCTATGCGTAGGGAGGAGATGGAACAACTTCTTTCGCGGTCTCCGCATTGTAATTCAGGGGGTTGATCGGACAGGCAAGTTGATAGGAGTTAGAGGCCAAAGTTAAAGCTTCCAGAGTGCCGACTAGTGAGGACATTGATTTGTTCTTAGAGCATTTTGACAAAGGTTGCTTGTTCATACATTTGTCTGAGGAACAAAAGGCTATGCACCTTTTTTCTCGGTTATCTGGTGCATGCATGGGAGTGTGTGCTCATTCTAATGAAGGCACGTCTTATGCTGACATGCAGTTGGCTCTGCGTAAGCGTTTCCACCTTACCCAGAGACCGTAACGGAGGGAATACGGTCCATGAGAGGAATAACGACGAGTCCTTCGTGCAGGTTTTGGAGATAGGCTGCGCCAAAAACGTAGGGGTACTGGCGTCAGTTGGCTAAGCGGAGCTGGAGGATCTGTTTCATTGACAGATCACAAACACTGAGTCCCAGGAGTTGAGGATCCGTTATAGGCGAGACAGCAACCTAGGGATTTCGCGGCTGCGTTTCCTACTTGAGTTGTTTGTGAAGCCCGTAGGTTATGGGCACGCCAGATACTGGACAGGAAGACCCCACAGGATTTGGTGGCAATAAGGCGCTGACGACTGCTAGGGGTCGAACAAGGCAGGCAGTTCAATCGGGGATTTCAGCACCCGGTTTTGTTTTCTTTGTGGTCGTCCCGGCCCCATTAGGCAAGATTGCCCTAAATGCTGCCGGTAGTCATGGGGGCTAGTCTTTTCCATCGTCTCGTGCCTCGGTAACGTGGCGTTTCCATCCCAGCTTCTGGTGTACGGAGTGCCCAGTGTTTCTCTCTGTTGTTGGGTCTTCCTTGTTCGCACCATCAGGGGATTCGGGAGCATCAACGAATCTTGTGGATAAGGATTTGGTTTCCCTGAGGCCCGGCGGGGTGCCAGTTATGATGGTGCCGGGTTGGAGGCTGGTTTTACCTCCACCGTCCTTCCGTACTCATTCTGTCTCCACCCCCTACTTCTGTGGAGAATTGTATGGGCCTATCGCGGTGGAGCGACCTCTGTATTTCCCTTATCATAGGGAAATCCATCACCTTCGCAGACGAGGACGCCAGTCAGTGCGTGGGTCTACGGATCTGCCCGTACAGGGTGGTGGGAAGTTATCCAACACGCGCAAAGCTAAGAAGCAGGAACAGGAATGGCGTCCCGTTCTACAGCCGATCTTCTGTACGAGGTTCTTGCTCAAAGGCCGATCCTGCTTTCCATCGTTCGTCTTCAGGCAAGGGTACTAGGATGTCCATGCCTACGACAACTGGTGGATCGTCCTGCTCAGTCTGCCCGAACGCCAAGGTGAGCTTTAAGCTCCACCAGGGGATCCTCTTTATGGGTTTTCACTGGGCAGATCGTGTGGCATGTGCTAGTCGTTCCCCAAAGCTGAGAGAGTCTGTTCTTCGGCAGGCCCATGATTCTACCCATGGCAGGTCATATGGGCTCAAAGCGGACTCGCGAGCGGGGAGTAAGGCAGGACTTCTTCTGGCCGGGGATGTGAACTCTCAGGTTAGGCAGTACTACTGCCGCAGTTGCGATGTCTGCCAACGGACACGCCTAGGGTCGCTTGAAGCATGTTCCCTAGGGTCAGTGCCAATGGGTGGGGAGCCATTCAGCATGGTTGGCGGCGACTGGTGGGCCTAAATCCCACCCCTCGATCGCGGTCAACGCTACATCTTTGGTAGGGGTGGACTACGCGACTCGGTACCAGAGGCGTCCAGCTACCTAGCGGACTACGAAGCCCCTACTGTTGCTGAGATCTCGTGGCAGATTTGGACGCGCACTGGGTGCCAAGATGAAGTACGGCGGACGTTTGTATGGAGAGCGGATCATACTTCCAGTGCCGGACCGGATCCGGCCAGTCAGTTCGTCTATTCATGAGTAGGCAGCGAAAACTGCAGATTCAGGCTTTCACCTTTTTAGCCCATATCAAGGGTTTCCAGCAATACGGATGCTGGACTATCTCACGCGAGCTCCGTTGTCAGCACCATTGGAGAAATCAGTCAGAGGAACATTCCCCTCAACCAGGGTTTATCCCCTTTTGCGTCTCTGTATAGGTGTAGTGACAGTTTGTCACTTCAGAGATGCTAACGGTAGTGATTCACCAATGGTTCAGATTGTTATTTTCATTGTTGGAAGGTTTGCTTAGTTGTTTGATAAATGTGTATTTATGTATCTCCCGGTGGAAATGTTTGTATTGGATTTGTCGTACTCTGTCGGTCACAGGGGTTGGGTTCGGGTCCCATTGTTGTGAATTTGCACCATGCGTCAAGTTCAAAGGAGACACTGTATCTCAGAGAAAACAGATGCTTTTGAAGGGGGGTTTGTCCGTGTTTGTTACATTGGCTATGACGTGGCAATCTAGGGTAAGGTAGAATTGTTCACCCTCCCCCCCCCCCTTTTGGGTTGTTGTCGTCGTGTTGTCGTATATTGTCCCTTTTTGTGCTTGGGGTGTGGTTGCAACCTTGGTGTGGTTTAGCTCAGGTTATGTTTACTTTCTCTCTCTCTCTCTCTAATTCCATGCCAGTGCAATTCATCCTGCAGGTTCACAGGTTGGCTGGTATCTTTTTCTTGTATGGCTGTCTCTATCGGCCTTCGCTGGCTTTTTACCTGTCGCACGTGTTATTTCTTTTAGTTTGAAGTATGCTCACTCTGTGACGTAGCGTGGCATGTTATAACGCCGCCATCATGGAGGGAGGTTAGCTCTTCTCTCGAGCGGGGAAGAGGTCTCTGGGAGCGCCTGCTCCGCGTCTTGGTTCTTCACCGTTATCGTCGAAGTACAGTCGGTATCTTCATTCCTACAGTCGGCTGTAGGAGAGGGACATCCACTTCTTCTTTTTCCGCATCTGCGCCTCTGTCCTCTCGACTGGATGGAGGGCTAGAGAGTCGTTTCCCATTTGACCGCCTCTTCGGGCAGTCACCCACGGGTAGTGGTAAGAATCAGTTTCGTGGTTTGTTTGTTTGGTGTGTTGTTGTTAGCGGCTTATTCTTTTCTTCTTTTGGCAATTTTCTTTTGTTTTCAAAATTGTAAAAGAAATATGTTTGAGACTTTTTTTCTGGTTATTCAGTTCTTTAACTTGCCTTTCTATATTATATCCAAATTCTTTCTCCTGTTTATGTTCTCGTGATGCGGTAGTCGGTGGGGATGGGAAGAGAACATGGTGATTCGGCGTTGGTTACTTGCTTGGTCTCGTCGTCCGCCCCTGTCAACATTCACGGACTCTTATCCTTCGGCACCGTCTGTTTGTGTGTGCAAGGAGAACGCAGTTTTTGTTGCAGAGCGTGCGTACGCATGATTTGTGTTAGGATGCGTGGTTTGGAGATTTTGTGTTATTTTTGAAAGGTGGCTATAAATGTGACAATTATGCCTTTGAATTATTTTTGCAAAGTGGTGGCAAGTTAATAAAGCGATGGTCGCGTGTTGGTTTAGTCCTAAGAAAGGAAATTGTTACACGTGAGTGAGAGAAGGGTTGAAGATTAATTATATTGGTTTTATAAGCCTGTTGATTTAATGCAGTCTTGTACCTGCTTCGTGTGAGATGACTTTAACGAACAATCTGATTTGATGGTTACTGTGTTAGCTCAGGTCTGGTTGAGCTGGTAGTTTGTTGGTTGTTGGATTTAGTAGACCTCCCCTCGCCCATCATGCGAGTGGCTGTTAGATTTATAACAGCAGGGTGGGTCAGATTGTACTGACGGCGGGGTTCCAGTGCCTTCCTTCCCTCCCTTTCTTCTCTCCTCCCTGCTACGTTTCCCCCCCTCCCGGGGGCTTCACCGGAGGCTGGGGACTGGTTGGTGTGCCACGCGCTGTGGTTGGGGCCACGCTTGGTTGGGGCCACGCTCTGGTTGGGGGACCGCCAGGACTGGTTGGGCCTCGCGCTGCTGGTTGAGCTCGCTTCTGGTTGGGACCGACGGAACTGGTTGGTGCCACGCGCTGGTTGAGGCCACGCTCTGGTCGGTGGACCGCGGACTGGTAGAAAAGCCTCCGGCTGGACGGGCCGGCCCTGATCCCCGTACCAGGACCTCCTGTAACACGCCACGTTTCCCCCCCCCCGGGACGCGCTCTTCATGCCAGTTGTGCGTTGTCAATGGGTGCCGGCCTGGAACGTCTCTTTTCAAGAACGACGGTTTGGAATCACTTAGTGCGAAAGAGGTGCTCCCAGTAGATTTGGAGAGGCAGGGTGTGGAGGCACCTCCATTGGGTGTGGAAGGGATGGATGTGGAAGTTTATTTCTAATTGTGCATGTTGTGTGTGTTGGAGTGCTTGATTGTGATTGTGCATGTTGTGTGTGGTTGGAAATGTTATTTATGACTGTGTATGTTGGTGTGAATAAATGGGGTGTTGTATCTTAATCTTTATTGTGTGGTCTCTTCGGGGCGTGTTGTGAGGTAGTCCTCCCTTCCTCCACCTTAGATCCGATCTGTCAGGGCAGACCTCCAGGGTCGGTCGTGACCATATGCCAAGGAACTAGTGGAATATTTTACGGTACGAGGCCTAATCAAACAGGATCTCTGGTGTGATGAAGTCCATGGAGGGTCATCAGAAAGAAAGCTTGGATAGATCACTAACTACTCCAGGTCTATATCTGTTTGTTCAAATGGGGATGGAGACCAATTTTCCCTCATAAAGGTTGGAATGGAACTTGGGTTGTCACCGGGAAAAAACCGAATTTGTTTCGGAACTGGAGTCAAAAACAGTCATATGCAGGGATCTATGGTTCAGCTGAGAGATTCAGACAGTAGTTCAAGGCAATTTTTCAATCGACGTTTTGAGAGGGATGGTTCTCCTGCCTCGCATAAGGTATAAACAGGGGTGGTGCGGAACGCACCAGACACAATCAAGTCTTTGTGGCAAATTAGGATCTAGACTTTTCAGGTAGGAAGTCTGGCCGAGCCATACCCTACCATCCATAGTCCATTTGGAGCGGATCGGCCGTAAGATGGAGGAAAAGTTTTTCTTGTCATTGCCCAATTCTGTGTGTGCCACAACCCCTTAGAATGTTTCAGAGCTTTCTGACATGCAGTTTTTCAGTGTTGGGGGGATATGACTTTTATTATCCTTAATACTAAACAATTCACCGTCATAAACAAATCATAATAATGAATTCCTGATTGACCCCATAATTATCACCATTAAAAACAGGAATCCAGAGGTTTTTTTTTCTTGGAGGAACAAGAAAATTTATACGAAATATATCTTGAGAAGTGAAGAAAGCTTCTACAAGAGCAGCAAGACATATCAGGGGCTTATTGAATTGCCTATGTATTTCATGAGTTTATTCTTATTAGGCATACCAAATTGTCATAATTCTGCAGGGTTGTGCATTTGATCCCAGGGAACAAAAACACGGTGTGCCAGAAAATATGGAACTTGAACAAATCAGCAAAAGTGGTATAGAACAATAAGAAGAAAAGATCACAATAATGCATGATGTCGGAAGCAGAACCGATTGCAAGCAAAATTAGTCCAAGAAAACAAGAAGAAATTTTGTCTGTTGCTTCTTAAATAGTATGAAAAGCCGTAAACACACACACACAACACACACAACAACACACACACCCCACACACACCACACACACACAAAGAGGGGAGAGAGAGAGAGAGAGAGAGAGAGAGAGAGAGAGAGAGAGGAGAGAGAGAGAGTGAGAGAGAGAGGAGGGGCACTTGAATTGCTCACTGAATTTGCTTCCATTCACCCATCATAAAATTTTCTTTGTCTTTCCCCTGTACAATTGCAAATAATGTTTTCAATGTTAATGCTGCAGTCTCTAATCTCTCCGGACGGGGGGGAGGGGGCTTGTCTTTCATACGGCACAGAAGTTTGGTTGCTCGATTTTGAACGTTTTACATTTCGCTGCCCAGATTGGTTGGCTGGTTGGTTGGTTGGTTGGCTGGTCGGCTGGTTTTTGGGTTGGTTTGTTGGCTGGCTGGCTGGCTAGTTGGTTAGTTGCCTTTAATGAGCGTGTATGAAGCTCTTTCTCTGGCAAATAGTTGAAAACTTTGCAGTGAATAGTAGCCATTGTTTTTTCTTTTGACGTGGGCTCGCCGATCAGCACAAGAAGTCAAGGCCCTTCAGTCCTGCCCTTTATGTGACCTCAGTGTTGATGTCCTCTCCAGTAGGTAACCTTGGTTTGATTCCCCTACAGTCACCGGAATTGGCAACTTCGTGGGAACTGTCATCAAACGGACATGGTGGCGCCCTTCGGAGAGAGAGATGCTCCCCGCCGGCTCCGCGACTACGCAGTTATGGTCTATGTTGGGGGAATTTGTAAGTGGTGTCCGGTGGATCAGAACAGGTACACTGAACACCACTGAAGTGACTCGGCAGCAGTGCAGTGTCTCTTCCGGTGCGGCGGACCTGACCGGGCTGAGGCTGTGAATGGGAGGTCGGAATGAGGAACGGAAGTGCAATGCCAATGAGGTGGCACGAACATGGACAGCGAACAAAATAAATATGCTTCTGACTAATTTCATCCACTTCATCAAAGATTTGAAGACAGATGACTCTGTGAGACAGCAAATCAAGATAGACAAGAACCACCAAACACTGTTCTTTTATGCTTGTAAGCTTTAGGAGTACGGCCATGTATCCAAGACATTCAATGTGTGCTGAAGACGGAAGAAAGACCCCAGCTGCTGATCCAAAGGGGAACAACAGACCGGGAAAGGACTGGTCACGACTGACTGAACGCAGTGGACGGTGGACATGCCTGACTGCCCTGATGCTCTTCTTGGCACTCACTGTCGCGACTGACCATCACTGACTGACCATCACTGACCACCACTGATGATGCTGATTTGAAACCACCAACTGGTAAATTATTTCCATTATGACATGTAAGTTGTAATCAGAAAATGGTATCCATGTGAAAAAGTCGTTTGCTTACTATTTGTGGATTTTGAAGAGTTTATTTTACGTATTATTTGTCCACTATAAAATCTGCAAGAAATTCCTTGTGGTTTTTTTTTTTAAAATAGAGAGCATACTGCAAATATGAAGAATGTGATATTTATTTGTTTTTTTTATTTATTCATTTTTTTTATCTATTTTTTATTTATCTATTTATTTATTCATGTATTTTTTCATTCGATTTTGTTTTTGGTGGGTTTTTTATTTCTTTAGTACAGTGTGTTGGTATCAGAACGCTTGCATCAAAAGTCCATCTCTGTTGTTGTTGAGCACAAACTCTCTGTCACATATATAAAGGAGAAAACTTCAGTTTTTTTTCGGTTTTAACTGGATGCTTACGTCCAATATACGCAGCAGATAAAAAGCAAAAGAAGAAGAAAAAAGAAAAGAGAAAGAAAGGGAAAAGGCGTGGAAACAGGTTGATCACACAATCTGCAAAATACTAACGCTAAATTAATTATATATGTGAAACTCTAGAGTCACTGACATTTGTAAGTCAGAAAAAACCATGGTAATGACCTTGTTGTGAAAGAGAATCACCCGTCTTACCACCACATAACTTCTGCTCTTAAAAAATTATCCAGGGCTTTTAAATTTAACAACGTCTCTTGCGTGGACTGGGTCAAATCATCAATGAGGTCCCGGTTTAAAAAGGCCCAGTCAACGCTGAAAAGAACAATCCAACACTCTGCAGGGAGTGGAGTGGGCAGAGGATGTAGATCACAAATCTTGATAGAGATGGCAGAGTGAACGGGGCATAGACAGTGGAAAATACGCAGGTTTTTGTTTGTTTGTTTGTAGCATGTAAGCTGTCGGTGTTATGGAACAGTCTGCTTCTGCTTGACTTGGCATCAGAAATTTTGCTTGTGTACAAACCTTAGGTGTATATGTAATGAATGTAACAAAGTTCAGCCAATTGTTTGTGCAGCTGCTAGTAATAAGGTCATTTGAAAATGGTCGCAATGATTTAATGGTTGTGTTTCATGACAAGAATATTAAACTGATCGTAAAAAACCATCGGCTTATCTTTTGCGCTTTTTAATTATCTCGTTGTTTGTAATTATTATATTCTTTTGTATTTTACTCGAAGCCAGAAACTTCGACAGTACTCTCAGGTGAAAGTGATGCAAACTTCCTACATCAGACAATTGCCAGAAAGAAAGACAACAAAAGAGCAGGTCAGTCCAAACTTTGTTTCACTGAAATGATAAGTCATAACTTAATGTAAAAGACAGATCGTTTTGAAATGTTCGTCAGCTTCATTTATTCGTCACGTTTCTTTGTGTTGCCTGAAGGAGACCTAAAAGTGGAATCACACTGGCATCTACTATGGTGATGTGTTCCATCGCATTAATTTGGTGGTATAATTTTCTCGCGTTATCATTCAGTTGGAATAACCACACAAAACAATAAGATATATAGGGTCCCTTGACGGCAACCTCTTCAAGTTGAAAAACAGGAAGGGCACACTTTCCATATGTCCTATTTAGTTGATGTTTTATATCTCGTAAAAAGATGATATCCCATCGTTGTATTCTTTTCCGAATCGAATGCACAATTGAATTTTACTCAGATTTGTCAGATAAATGAAACGAAAGCCTTTCTCGATTAATCGACTGAAACTAATAGCCCTCGTAAGGCGGTCACTTTTAAAACGGAAATTAGTAAACCGTATCTTGATCGTAACACTATCGACTATATTTCTTACTGAAAAACGAATCCAGTTCTGGCTTTCGTTTATGACTTTGGTTAAAAACAATTTTAATTCTGTCGGCCAAAACAGACTGAAGCAATTTATAGGTTACATTTAGAATGTGAGATAGGTCTCCAGCCCTTCAAATATTTCCCTTTCGGAAGCACCAATTATTATTCTTCTTTTTTGTGTTATAGACATTCGTCCATTAATGTATCCCCCCTTTTAGAGTATGGACAATTAATTTCTGCCCAATTGTCGGTAGAAGATTTAAAGAAGTGTACGGCCTGACCATCTGTTGCTGGGACTGTTATCATTTCCTATTTTTAGGACTTGTAGTTTCTTCTAATAGTGATCAATCCTCCCATTGTTCGGTATTCTAAGTGACTTAGTTTTGGCAGTTATCTCATACTTTCCAAATTCGATTTCAAATTCTTCCTTTCCGCGTTGTAGGTTTTTATAATAGTTATTTGTTCCTTTTAATATATCATCCGTTTCTGTCAGAGTTGTTCATGGGGACTTTGGAACAAGTTAGAGCATTCTTTTGATACGAAGTTCGTTTTCCCAGAGACAGAAATATTGCTTTTTCCCCCGTAGGATGCCATAGTCAGGATCGTAATTTTTTATTATGTCAATTTTCGTTTTCTTTGCTATTCAGCTCTTCCTTTTCGTTTTCATGTTCTCCAAATCTGTTTCCAGTAAGCAATTGTTGCTTTACTAATCCAGTATTTGTTTTTCTCTTTCATTTCTTTTTTCGGATTTTGCGAATACTGAAATGTCTTGTTTCTGCTTTATTTTCATAATTAGAGTTTCTAAAAAATGAGTGATCTGTAATTCAGATCTCGAATTGGATCTTTCAGGATGTTCTTGACAGAGTGATTATCGTGAACCAGTAATGCATATTCTCTTGATTCTTGCATTCGTTTCATAACCTGATTTGAATATTGCTTGTCTCTTGGAAAGATTAATATCCAGTAACCCTTTAGGCCTCTCTTCTTTTTTAAAAACATTATGTTATCTATACAACGAGTGATCTGTTCTGTATGGGAACTCATAACATCGAATCTGACTATGGAAGCGATTAACGTGTTGGACAGTGAAAAGAAAATCCAGCCTTGCTTTGTTGAAACTGCTATGGTCTTCTCAAGTATAGCTCCTCGTGTTTTGGTTCAACTTCTCCATACATCTACTAGCTCTTGTTGTGTCAACAATTTCTGTACTTTGTCTGTGCTTGTGGGCGATATTGATATGTTTATATTGTGTAGTCCCTACTAGGTTAAGGTCAATGTTCCAGTTCCCCTCCATTTTTTTTGTGGGGACATTTAAATCTTGTATTTTTCTTGATCACAATTTTCCTTTCTAGAACTTTTTACAAGAAAAAAAAACCGGGTGAAGAGCATTCTATATGAAGATGGGTCACTAGGAGACGACTAGCGATGATAACAGAACGACAGTATTTTTGAATTAAGCACTCAAGGAGAGGGAAATACAGATTGTTGGCATAGCTTCAGAAACAGATAATCCAATTGTTTTCACACTGAAAGGAATTTGTCATGCCGTGAGGATAATACTAAAAGCAGACCCAATGATCCCCAGTTTCCAAGTAGCAGGGAGGAAGATGAAGGGAATTAGTAGAACGTCAGTATTGTTGTAATAGCGGGTGGTGGTGGTTGTGTCAGTAGTGGTTGTACTAGCAGCGCAGCAGCTAGCAATCGCAGTGTAGTAGTAGTAGTGGTAGTAGTAGTAGTAGTAGTAGTAGTAGTAGTAGTTGTTGGAGTAGTAGTAGTAGTGGTGGTGGTAAGCAGTGGCGACAAAATATCAATGGGATATATTTCTGAATGACTTTTGGTTAATGATTAATTAAACAGAAAATTAATTCAACTTTCAGCACTAAAACAACGAAAAGTCTCTTCTCTCTTCTCTCCGCTCTCTCTCTCTCTCTCTCTCTCTCTTCTCTCTCTCTCTCCAAAGACACAATTACGTATATACTGGACATCTTTTTATGCTGGTTTATTCTCAAAAACACATCATAAATAATTTGTAAATCTCTCTCTCTCTCTCTCTCTCTCTCTCTCTCTCTCTCTCTCTCTAGTTGTGAGGGGAACGGGAGGTTTCATGCCCTAAAAGGGGATCTCGGAGGGGATCTACACCGGTTGTTTGCGCAATGCGGCAGGTGGCGCGGCAGGTGGGGCGGCCAGGTGGGGCGGCCAGGTGGTGTCGGGGTCAAGGTCTCGATGAGTCACGATCGGCTCGGCGTCTTGTGTTAATAAAAGTTATTATTTTTTTTCTTTGTTGTTGGGTGGGGGTGGGGTTTGCTGACGCCCCCCCCCCCCCCCCCCCCCCCCCCCCCCCATAGGGTTTAAAAATAGTTGGGTGTGTGTCGTGTTGCTGCGTGCGCGCCGCGCGCATGCGGATCGATGGGTGACGCCGTGGTGTTTTGTTTGTTTTTGTTTTCTTTGTTTTTGTTTCTTGTCACGGTGAGTCACGATCGATTTTTGTTTTCATTACTGAATTTGTTTTTGTTTTTGTTTTCTTTGTTTTTTGTTTTCTTTGTTTTTGGTTTCTTGTACTCGATGAGTCACGATAGATAATGTTAGAAAAAATAGTTTTTGAATCTTTGTTTGCTGACGTAGTGGGTTTAAAAATTGATGGGGGTGTGTCATGTATGCTGCGCCGTGGCGGATTGATGTGACGCCGTGGTTTTGTTTTTTCCGTTGGCCGCGTGGTTCGTAGGCGTTGTTAGACAGAGCGGCGGTGAATGACAGTGATGAGCTTAGGATGATGATGATTGCTGATGATGAGCATTGTTCCTCATGTCCCGTTTGGACTGTTTACCTCGTCCTCGGGGTTGATAGCAGCCAAGTGGTTTATCATATTCAGGAGGCTATTAAAGATGAAGACGCTCTCTGTTTCGACACACCATTTGGGGTATACCCTGTATTTCTTGAGTGGTCGAAAGAAACAGATCACAGACACATACATAGACGAGGAAAACAAACAGGACAGACACCACAGACATAAAATACACAACATAGAGGGTGATGGTGGGTGCGGATGGCGGTGGTTGATGGCGGCCAGAGTGTTAGTGGAGAGAGAGAGAGAGAGAGGAGGAGAGAGAGAGACACGAGAGAGATGGGAGAGAGGACAGAGGACAGAGAGTGAGAGAGAGAGAGAGATGAGAGAGAGACGAGGAGAGAGAGAGAAGAGAGAGGAGGTGAGCAGCAGCTGGGTGTACCCGTGACGTATTTGAACACGCTAGCAATGTTTCAGTGGGTGTAACACAGTGACGTTTTGGAAGACGCGCAAGGCGATAGGCAGGTGTGTCAGGGCCCCCCCGAGCTTAGGGGGTACGGGTCGTTTTTTCAATACTTCAGCAACAAAAGACGCGCTGGCGGGTGGGCGTGTGCGGCGGTTATTATGAGACGGGGGTGCGTTGGAAGAATGGGACAAGGAGACAGTACCTCTGAGAAGGGAAGCGAACCAAGAAGCGGATTGAGAGGCAAAGCAAACGATTTAAAATCATTTCTTCAGCCACACAGAGGACTTTCTGACTTGCGTGGTCATGACATGTTGGGAAATGTTCAGTGAGAACGACCCAACTCTCGTTACTCTGTTCTGGCTTCATGTCTACATCCTTTCTATGTTGTACACACTCTACCTGACTTTCCATTGGTTGTGGCTGTGACTCACTGCCTTGTCTACATTGCCAACAATCGTTTTTTGAACACGCTGCAAAATGGATGAAACACCATGGTTTTTGTTTACCACGAGGACTTTGTTTCTTGTTGTCTCGCTCTCCACCAAGGCGCTTCTGTACATGGCCCTTACAAAAACAAACCAAGGTCTCTATCAGCAGTGGGTAGGGTGAAGTCCTCCGACCATACATTTTCCAGGCATTACTATGTTAGAGTTGGGATCGGTGAAAGCTATGTTTCAGGATCAATGTGGATGGGTTTGAATTTGATGAAAAGCAAAACCCCCCCCCCCCCCCCCCCCCCCCCCCCCCAACCCCCCCCCCCCCCCCGTGCCTCGTTCCTTGTCATCGCAGTGACCCGTTCAGTGCCTCACAATAGTACAAACAAAGGTGTTCCAGGTGCCTGGAAATCTCATGATAATTAAACAAAAATTCTAGCTCAGAAACTTACAAAAGATGAAAAAATGAAATCTATATCATTTTGAAGGAAATTGAATGAAGATTTTGAATTTGGGCTTCTTTTGTTTTAATTTGATAATAAAAAAGTATTTAGGCTTTTAGATTTGGATAGATTTTTGCACGATCAAAAACATATGTATTTACCACATCCAAACAAGAACACACAGCAAAAGTGTTGAAAATAAAGTTTTTTTTTTTTTTTTTTTAATAACTTTTTTAATTGCTTTAAACAAAATGACAATAACAAATACACAAAAGAAATCATATTCATTATAAGTGAATTAAATATAAAGTAGAAAAAAAAAGTATGGAGAGAGAAGAGAAAGAGAGAGGGGGGGAGGGAGTGGGGGAGTGAAGAAGAGAGAGAGATTGGGTTGGTTTGTGCGTGACTTCAAATGCTTTCAGTAACATGCTTTAAATCAAGTTTTGGATTTTGGACAAACAAGCTGTAAAACACAGTGGAGGTACATGGGCAAACAAGACCTATATCAACCATATGTAGTGTAACACAAAAATACTAAATACTTGATTACATGCGGGAGCAAAAGTGGCCTTTGTTCAGAAGAGAAAAAAAAATGATCACCTGTGATTAAGTGTATGCTGATCATACAGAGAACAGATGGGCAAAGGATAATGACCGTCAGACGAGTGTAATGAATTGACAATCAGATATAATTGTTTATTATACGTAGAACTGTATTTTGTAAGTATATTATTGACTGATTAGTCGTCAGATAATAATAGTTTGTATGTTATCCATTTGTTAGAGAAATTTGCCTGGTTTAGTAGTAAACAGGCATTATATTCTTCGATTTTATATCTGAATTTTAATTTTTTCAGGAAAACAAATATCTGTGGATTTTGTTTCACTAGTTTACATGTGTACAAATAGTATTTTGCAAACAATATTAGAAAGAAAAAATGCTGTCTGTAAAATGTTACTGTCATAACCGAGCAACACAAATGATTCTGTTAATCGTACATTTCTGCATTTATACACCTTTCTTTCATTAAATCAATGAGATTGTTCCAAAACCTGTACGATGTCACATTTCCAAAACATGTGATCAATACTATCCTTGTGCATTCCACAGAAATTACAAGTATCGTGATCAACTATTCCAATTTCCCTTAGGATAATGTTCGTACCTAGGCATCGATGTACAATCTTCAACTGAAACCATTTAGCTTTACGTCATTTATTTTATGTATATAATGGAAGCACGATTTCCAGTCATGGACTGTTGAGAGCTTTAAGTCCCTTTACAACAGCATTTTGGTCTCAGATTTTTTTCTACCAGTATATCATAGTACATTTTTGAGCCTTGTTGATTGCAATATGTTCCTAAAACAAAGTGATTCGTTTAGATATTTATTATCCTTGATCGTAATATTATACTTTTTTACGCAATCGTTTATTGCCGATGTATAACCAGCAAAAGTAACGAAGTCAATGTTCACATATATTTTTCTTTGAACCGCATATGCGACAAAATCTTCCCATTATCATCAAAAAATTGTGCAAGATTGTAAATACCTTTGTTTGTAAGCTCTCTGGAAACATAAATTTTCTTCCCTACTTGAATTCGCTTATTGTAAAAAATCGGCTCGGCAAGAAGTTCAGCGGAATTCTTAGGTGTACATTTATAATAGAAAACATTCATTGCCTCGAAGACATCCTTCCAAAAGTTATTGTATTTTGCAAAACTAGAGATAAACTCAGGACCCAAATTTATTAATCAGAGGCCATTTTGGAAAGTTTTCAACAAAACATGTTTCCATTATGAGTTGATTTTTCCGCTTTCCTAATCCAAGACAGCTTTAAAGATAAAACAAATATCTTTTAAGTCAGGAATACCAATGCCACCATTTTTAATACTTTTGTGTGAAATTTTGCGGCTAATTTTATCTGTCTTGTTATTCCAAACGAATTTGTAACAGATGCGTTGACATTGTCTGAAAAAATGTATTAGGTGGGTTCGGTAAAAGTAACCATAAATGAGTCAATTTGAAAGAATAATTGATTTTAGTATGGCAACTCTGCCAAGAGGAGTTATCTGGCGTTTTACCCATACTTTGAATAAATGCTTTATATCTGTCAATCTTTCCGAATAATTTATGTTAATACATTCTCTAAGATCGCTCGTAAACCACATTCCAAGTATTTTAAATTTTGATGGATTCCAGTCCATTCCCAAATGTTCCATGTAACGGATTTCACTAGTTTTCCTGCTTCCAACCAAATAGCGCTAGTTTTGCTTTTGTTCATACGAAGGCCTGACACACCCCCAAACCGAGCAAGAACATCAATACATGTTTCAAAAGACTTTCTATCCCCTGCAAGTAGGAATTCAGTGTCATCAGCGTATTGAGACAATTTGTATTCAATGTTATTTCCACTGATCCCGTGAATATCCGGATTTTCTCTTACCATTATCGCTAGCACCTCGACACAAAGTACAAACAAATAGGGGGATACGGGGTCTCCTTGTCTGCATCCTCTTTTAACTTCCAGCCAATCTGATACCTGACCATTTACAATAACACAGGATTTTATATTGTTATAAAACACATTTATCCATCTGCATATATCTTCTTGAAATCCAAAAGCTTTTAATACCTTAAACATAAATTCCCAATTAATTGAGTCAAAAGCTTTTTCAAAATCTATGTTCAGTAATAATCCTGGTAAATTGTGCTTATCTAAGTAGGCTATTGTGTCCATAAATTAATCTCAAATTATCACCTATGTATCTATTTCTAATAAATCCTGTTTGATCTTCATTAATAACATGTGGTAGTACATTTTTCAAACGATTAGCAATGCAAGAAGATCCAATTTTATTAAATGACATTTAAAAGTGAGATAGGTCTCCAATTCTTTATGTATTGTCTGGGCCTGTCACCTTTAGGAATGCACGTAATGATACCTTCCCTCTGTGCACAAGATAGTTCCCCCTTCCTGAAACTTGCATTTAGAGCTCTAACAACAAATATTCCTATCTTTTTCCAAAAAACTTTAAAGAATCTCTGCACTAAAACCATCTGTGCCTGGACTTTTATTATGTTTCATATTATTCAGGGCACAAGTAGCTTCTTCTAGTGTAATTTCACCTTCCAATTCACTTGCCTCTGTATCATCCAAGCATGGAACATTATTGACTAAATCTTTAATTTCACAGTTTTGTACACCACTTTCGGCATATAAGACTTATATAAATCTCTGTACCTCTTGGATAATGTCTTTCTGATTCACTAAAATATTGTCTTGCTGGTCTACGAGTCTTGGCATATTTTTACTAACATAATGACGTTTTTCTAAACTGCAAAAATAGCCACTTACTTTCTCTCCGTCAGCTATCCATCGGCCTCGACCTCAATAGTACTCCTTCTATTCTTTTTTCCCGTATCTCTTTTAATTGTTCTTTTTTGACTTCCATAGTCCTAACGTCTTGTTCACTCTTACTTTCAATTTTATCTATACTACGAATATCTTGTTCCAACCGTTTTTTCTTCTTCTGTTGTTTTCTTTTTTTTTCATCGTAGCATATGAGATAATTTTTGACCGTATCTTCATCAGTAGGAAATCTAAGAACACATCATCAGAGATGGAAAACTGAATCTCTTCGTCAGTATTTCATTATTATTTGTGTTTATCGAGTATTCTTCTTTAACATTCTTTATTTTCAGCATTATTTCATCTAGATATAGTTTATCCTCAAAATAGATGTATTGAACTTCCGCTTTGCTTTTCATCGTTTTTTGGTACACTCTCCATAACATCCTTCTCCACACTCGTCAACGTGGGCGTTGACGCGTCATCAACAGTCTCTGTTTTCTGATTCGGGTTGGGTTGAGTGGGTGTTGTGCCTTGAACAGTCACTACTCCCAGTGGTTTTCCTTAAACTGATCAAAACGTTTCAAATATTTCCAAAGGGTCTGATGATACATATTAGCCTTGTCTTCAGCGCTCTGTATCATTGTTCTCTAATATATCACGCATCTGCTGATCCATGTCCCTAAGACTGTCAGATGTGGCATCAGGAACTGGAGGTCCGTGAACAGAGTCTATGCACACGAGGATCCATTAAAATCATTTTCTTCGTCAATCAGACCAGAGTGTCATTTTGACAGCGTTCAAAATACCTTGTTCTGTGATAGAAGACATACCTGAAACGGTTTGAGAGATGGGGAACGCGTTTTTAGGAAGTGTCTGATGTGTGGGTTGTGTCGTTTCTCTTCCTGTCTTGTGTGTTTTCTCTGAGATCTGTGAGCGGTTTCCCGTTCACAGGGTTAATGTGTTTGCCACGAGTGAGATGACAGTCATGTCCGTGAAACAAACAGCCATGAAACTGCTACACCGTGTCATGTTTCGAGTCCCAACCGTCGATGCGGATGTGTCTGCGCCCTAAACTATGTTCTTTCCCGTTTAAACTTGTGCTGTATGTGTATGTTGTTTGTGTGCGCCGTCCACTCTAACCATTCTCTCGCTTGCTGACCATACACGTCCGTTCTTTCTGCCTTAAACCCCGTCTCACATCTTCTAACCGTTGGGTGTTGTGAGGGCATGGGTTGCGTGATAGCCCATAGGTAAAGTGCATTGGCGCCATAGCCTCGAACCGACTGAACAGGTTTGTCCGAATTGTCACGAATGAATGTTTTGTCTTTTCGTGATATCTGTGAAAGACAATGGAGGGGCCACCAACAATATTGTCACGCAACAGCGTATGTAGGTCTTCTTGTTTTTCATTGAAGAGAGAAAAGTACACACCAGGAGATAGGGTTTGAAACAAGTATTTCAGTGTGATGCCTGGAACAGAGATACCATCTTTCAGAAGATCAATGCCTAAACGCGAATACATGTCAATCTGAGCTTGAAGAGCCTGCATGAATGGTGCCACATCCTTATTGTTGTACCACACCAGGAAATCTTGCAAACTGGTCATATGGTTTTCCTTCCACACGCGTTGACAGAAGGCGTACTCTTCCTCTGTGATGTTTTCATTTTTCAGTTGCTAAAAAAAAAGGCGGCGTGAGGTGGGAGAGAGGTTTCTTTCAGTTTGTCCAAACTGGCCATGTACTCATAACAAAAGTACCCTTTTGGTTCCTCCACCCCAAACGCTTTGAGATATTTTGAATATGAAAATCAGGGGCCAAAAAAGTTGCAAATGTCCAAAAACTTGAGTTTCTGACTGGTGATACACATGTATTGATTGTTGCGTTTCACCACAAACTTGAAAGGGTTTTGCTTTTTGACGTTTTGTTTTTTTTCCTCCCTCGCCTCTTCTTCGTCTTCTCCCCCCTCCTCCTCTTCCTCTTCCCCAGCTCCTCAGCAAAATCAAACCCATCTGGGTTGGTCCGACTCATTTCCTCTACATTGTCTGTCATAGCAGTCATATCCATAAACCTCTGAATCAAATAGGGTTTGATGACATTGAGGTCATACTTGGAAGAATTAAACCCCACCACGGGCAGTTCATGGAGGTACTCTTCCAGTTTTTCTTTCAAGGAATGGGCGGGGATGTGGTGAGAGTTTACAGACTCGTCACCTGTGAAGGATCAATCATGGCTTCTAACGTATCAAACGCATCTTCAAAATGTTCATGGACAAGAGAAAAGGAGGTTTCTGAAATCTGTTCCAAATACTTCACATGGTGTCAACGAGTTTGCGGGGGTCCCCCTCACTCACGAAACAACGAGGTTCTTCAAACCCAGGTATGTTGGAAGCGACAGCGACAGAGAGGGGAACGTGTCTAGCTGTGTATGTCGTGCTGGAGTGTGCTTGTTTTGTTTGCGGTAAGTCATCAGTCTCGAAGAAACACTTCAAAGTCAAAAGTAGCTCTGTAAGGAAAAACGAAATCAGGATCAACAGAAATACCATAACGACAGAGTTGCTGCAACACCGATTCCGGTGGTGTGTACACCCTCCTTTCTGTGTGTGTTGAGTCTGACTGTCTTGACACGTGTTCTCGTGTTTGTTTAGCTCCCTAAGCGTATGCCACAGTTTGTCACATTTGGAACAAGCTAGCGCATGTCCTAACTTGTCAATGTCAATGATGTGCATAAAATGATGTTTGTACACCAAACCAGTTGCGTGCCTTTAGTCAGTCAGCTGATGCGAAGTGCTTTCCCAGTGCTATGGGCCGTCCCCTGACGTCATGCATTTTTCTTGAATTTTCATTCGTTACTATTTCTATCAACGGACTCAAATAGAGTTTGCGTAGAAAGCCTTATATGTCTGTAGTCTTAAAATAATATGTAAATGACCACACGTGAGGGTAAAGCCCATTTATTCTCATCACTGACTGGATGATCAGCCAGCGCTTCGTCTCGCTTGCAAAGATGGCGGCGCAAACTTCGACAAGCCCAGCGACCAAATCAACGTATTTACACAGCTGAGCAGGCTCTGCTGATGATTTTTGACAAAGACAATAATCTTTTATTCAACGACTCACTCGAACATGAACTTGAGATGATGATAGTGGTGGAATTGCCGACCATATTCGTCAGTTATTGAGTAGGGCTCTGTGACCTCAGTGTGTTTCAGCTGACAGCGTCGAACGGGCCAGCCTTAGTGTGTACTGTGCACTGCGTGCTGGTGTCCAGTGATGTGAAAATCAGCGCGAGAGGGGAGCGTGGCGTGCTCGCGGCGTGACACACGGTGCAGACGGAAAGGTAAGGGAAGATGAGGGTGAAAGAGAGGGTTGAAGTTGAGCAAGGGGGTGTGGTGGGGAGAGGGGGGCGTGGTCGTGGACTGGTCAGTCTGCATCGAGTGTGAGCATCTTGATAGACTTCCAAACTGTTTTACTTTCATTTACAGGTGTAGTGTGACAATACAAACTTTATTTTCAACATTTTTGCTGTGTGTTCTTGTTTGGATGTGGTAAATACATATGTTTTTGATCGTGTGTTTGAATAAAAATGTTAATTTGTGTGTGTGTGTGTGTGTGTGTGTGTGTGTGTGTGTGTGTGTGTGTGTGTGTGTGTGTGTGTGGTGTCTGTGTGTGTGTGTGTGTGTGTGTGTGTGTGTGTGTGTGTGTGTGTTTTACAATTAGATAAGATATGAATTATTTTGTGTTGGTGTGCGATCAATGTGATGTGCGATCAATTGTGATGTAAGCTACATCATTGATAATGAACATAATGTTTTTAAACACAGATGGCGCGCACCAGAACACACGCGCGCGCGCACACGCACACATTTGTGTGTGTTGTGTGTGTGTGTGTGTTCCCTCCCTTCATCACCTCACCCTGTATTCTTGACGACACCAACTGTCTTAATCTGCTGCGATTATGTTTTTTGTTTCTGCCTCTGTGACATTTACCTGGCAAAGTGGTGTTTCGTTGTTCTTATTTGATTGTGAAAAATATGTTCAGGGCCCCGAAAAATGCCAACGCTGTCATGGATTTATTTTTTTTGTTTAATAACC
>JAFLJL010019041.1:0-22770 GCA_018398815.1 Conus ventricosus
GTATATAAACATCACACTGCGTATTATATTATATATATAAATATTAAGCATATTCCCCTTAAACGAGGGGTACGACACACACACGCGCGTCGTGCGCGCGCGTCTGTATGTCTATGTATGTATGTGAGGCCTCGACATAACCACTGTCGGGCTCCACATCTTCAGCCTTAAGGCCGCAACGCAACGTGGGCATTTAGCTACCTTGAGTGTCATAGTTACTCCCGCCGATTTAACCGCATCTTCAGCCTTAAGTGATCGGCTTGAGATACACACACACGTATCTAACCTCTCTCGCTCGCAGCATCTTCAGCCTTAGGTAAGCGGCAACACACACACACACACACACACACACACACACACACACACACACACACACACACACCACACACACACACACACACACACACACGCACTTGCACACACTTACACACACAAACACACACACACACAAACACACACATGCACACACAAACACACACCAGACACACACACTCACACACACACCACACACACACACACACACACACACACACACACACACAAACATACACACACCAGACTCACACACACACACACACACACACACACACACACCACACACACACACACACACACACACACACACACACACAGGTATCTGTATAGATTCAAGATTCAAGATTCAATAGTTTAATGCCTTTGAAAACCGTAAACAGGTTTTATATGACACAAATAAATAGAGAAAAGATAAACGAAACCAAATGACGAAATACACATTTATGCTTGTTGTTGTATCCAACTATCATCATGTTATATCAAGTTGTCCTTGTCATACATTTTACCTTATCGACACTTTGAAATAGCATACACATATTTTGAGATCTCGCTGATAAGCATGTCATTTGATTTTAAGATAGATGGCAGCGCATTTTGTATATTATATTTGTCTTTGATGTGTTCTAAAAACTGCCGCCTTATATCGTTATATTTAGTACATTATCTAAGAAATGAATTTCGTCTTCTACTTCATTACATTCCAAAGACAGTCTTCTTTCTCTTGGTGTCTTAGTATATCTACCTTTTTCTATTTTAATATCGTGACATGAAATCCTTAATTTACATAGTGCTTGTTTTTGATTGAAGCTTTTGAAAGAGTTTGCTAAATATGGTTCCATTCTGTAATCTGTAGTAATATTGTCATAAAATTTTAGTTTTGATTCTGTTTCTGATTTTTTCTTTTCCAAAATAATACATATTCATCTTTTAGTTTATTCTTGACCACATAACACAACTTGTTAATATAAAAGTATGCTGGTTATTCCAAACATGCTTCAATCCCATTAGGCTGAGAATTTGTTTGACAAATCTAAACCAAGGTGTTTGCTGATCTTCGTTGTTTAACATGTTAGTGTATATGATTTTAATAAGCGAGTTGTCTTCAGATTCTAAAATATGATGCAGAGAATGTAAATATGTTGGTTCAAGACCACCCATCTTATTTTGCACAAAAACCCCCCTTTTCACATACAAATCACGTCCATCACATGTCAGTTTTGGCCAAAATTAACACCTGTTTTTAAAACAAAATTAACATGCCAAAACTGCCAAATATTGACGTAATTAGCACATTGAAACGGGGGTTTCCGTGCTAGATAAGATAGGGTGATCTTGAACCAACATATTTACATTCTCTCCAGACACATAAAATCAACTAAAAATGTATATCTTTATGGCTTTGACGCGCCTGATGCTAGACTGTTTTGATCAATATTGGTCTCTGAGACTGCAATAAAAGCTTGTGTGCAGTGGACTGTGCAAGCTGCTAGTGTCGTGCGACAGCTCGCCCATCGCGCGTGCACGCTCAACCAATCGGCAGGGAGTATGACGTCATTTTGGCCGGGTAAGTCAGATCTCATTTTGACATTTTGTGTTGCTAGCAACAAGGCGCCGTCCTATCATTTCACATTGGAGAGCCGTGCTGTGCAGACGTACGAGAGAGTGACTGTGCCATAGAGAAGTGATTTTACCAAAAATATTTATGTCTCAAGACAGCATTTCTTTAGAATTAGAGAGAGAACTTCTGGAATCGCAAGTTGCTCATCAAAATCTATTAGATTTCTCAACACAGCCATCAACTTTAATTCTACCTGACAGGGGATAAAACCCTTCATTTTTAAACAAGCTAAAAATCTCCCGTTACCACCAAAAACACCAAGGGAAATTGTGGACAGAGGAAAAATCTTTTTTTTGGGGCAAGAAAATCAAGACTATTTTTAAAAAAATGACAGAAAAAATTAAAAAGTTTAAAAAGGGGAAAAGGACCACAGGTTTTTGCCAAAAAAGTCCCAGAATTTGCACAGTCCCGGGAAACGAACCCCCACATAGCAAGTACCAAGCGGGCCCTCCAGAAAACCCAGTAATCGTAACGGGGGAAGGCAACCGCCGAAGCACGGGCCAAAAAATAGAACCGTTCCCCGGCTTTGAGCGGGTAGCCTCCCCCAAGGTTTTTTTGCTTTTTGCTTTTGGGCTGCTTCACGCTTCACCTATTCACCTGTTTTCACCGTTTAAATTAAACCTGTTTAAAAGGGGCGCCTCAAGGGCCGCGGAAGAACTTTAAAGGGAATCTTGTATTATTTTTCCCGGGGCTCGAAAACCTATTTCAGTGGCTTCCAATTTACGTCCTAAAGTGGCGAACCAAAAAAAAGCCCCCTTCACATTCCCCCCTGCAAGCACCCCCTTTTTAAATTTGTGTAAAAGGTTTCCCTGTATGTGAGTATGTTTTGAAAGTATGAAAGAAATTTTGGTATTATATATGTTTTTGGTGTGAGCGTGGGGAAAAGAGAGGGGAGGGGGAGACGACAGACAGACAAAAAAGGGAAGTAAAAAAGACAGACAACAGACAGGGGATGTAAGAGAAAAATAGGGAAAAAGAAGCTGATTAATTAATTTTTTTTTTTTCGTTTTTAATGAAGATGGGGTTTTTTGCGTTTAGAAAAAATTTAAATAATACCTAATTTTAACATTTAAAATTTAAATTTTTTTTTTTAAATTTTAGTTTTAAAAATACTGCCGAACCAAAAATCTGTTTTAAAAAAGAATTGTAATAACTATTTAAACGAAAAAATAAAGTAACTAAACTTGATTTTAGTAAATTTTTTTTGGGAAATGATGTAGACAAAAATAAAAAAATCTTAGTGAACTAAAAACGAAGCAATCAAAGTGAAAACATTAACGGGTAGTGTTTTCCAAAAAAACCAAAATTTTGCAGGCTTTAAATTGAAAGGTTAAAAACCCCTTAAAGGGTGTTGCACACGGGTTGAAGAATAAAAACGGTTTTTACTTATTTTTTATTTACATTTTTTTTTTTAAAATCTAAAAAATTTATTGGGGTTTTTAAAAAATGACGACCACAATAAATTCGGGGAGGGAAAAAAATACAAAGGAAAAATATTTAAAGCAGTGACAAACAATTAAGCAATTTTTTAAAGCGAATAGACATGAACATCTTTAAACCCCTAAAAATTTTCATAAAAGCGTGGCGCACGCAAACCCCTAAATTCCAGATTCTTCAATGGCCGCCATAAAAGGTTTTTTTGGCCGTTCTGTTTGATTAAAATAACGCCTATGATACAAACAGGCCATTTTGGGGGTTTTAAACAAGGCAAAAAAAAAGTAATCACTTCACGTTTTAAATTTTAAAGGGGCCTGACTACATTTTACAAAATTTAACCATGCAATGAGGGGGCAAATTTAAAGGGGGCCGGCTGGTCTGAAGGAACAGCCCCTTAAAATAAAATTTGAGACAAACAAAGTTCTATCCTATATTGAAATTTCCCTTCCCTTTTCCTTTTTCCAAAAGAGTTAGTTTTAAAACGAGCAGTTTTAAAACATACAAAATTTCCCTGACAACATTTTTTTAAGTGGTGGGGTTTTTAAGGGGCATTTACACCCCTTTTTAAAAAACCATGAAAACCCGAGTTTTAATTTTATAACAACAAACAAGAGCTGAATTTTGAAAACAAAAACCCTTTTCCCAAAAGCATAAAAATTTTTATCTCATTTGAAGACAAAAAAAAACCAAATCACTTAAAGGGTAACCCAGGCTGAAAAAAGCTAATAAGTCCTCTAAGGGAAATTTCTCCCAACCCCCCCCACTTTAGGGGGCCCCCTTTGACAAACATGTAGACTTGAAACTTTTGCAGATAGTACAAAGACCCCTTATGTTTTAACCCCAAAAAATTTCCCGACTTAGGGCCCTATACTCAAAGCATCCAGCAAAAAAAAGAGTTTTGTAGAAAGGGGGTTTGGTTAAACCCCTACTATAAAAAGGGGCCCGACGAAAAAAGAACTCTTTGGGGAAAAAGTTTTGTAGACTGTAAAACCCCCAAACTCCCCCACCAAAACCCGGGGGTCAAAAGTTTTTTTAAAAAAATTTACACAAAATGCAAATGATCCATACTTTTTTAAAGCTACTTTAAAATCGCCGCCCAAGGGCCCCCCAACACAAAACAAAAAACAACCTTTTTAAACCCCCACCATCAATCTTTGTTGTTAGGTCAGACGGTCAACACAAAACACCAAAATTTTTAAAAAGAGGCCCAACGCAGCTAGAAAATTTTTTAGAGAAAGATAAAAACAACTTGGGAAAACCCAAATTTTCCAAAACCAACTAAATCTTTCAGACTTTGGGTTTTGACTCCGGAAAAACCAAAAAACTTTTGACCACAAAAACACGTTGGATTTCAATAAAAAAATTATTGGGCAACGCAAAGAGACCACGTCACATTTTTTGGAAATTCCAGAGGGCCCGCGCACAAAAATTTGTAATCTTCAACTTAAGACGGGGAAACTGCCTAACTTCTTTCATAACTTACAGGCTACAAATTCTCATTTCATCATGCAAGCATGATTCTAAATAAAAGGGGGGTTACCTGCACTGCAAAATCCTTCCCAAAAAATACATTACTTTTACTCTGACCCCTTTATCCTTTAAGACTCTGCCCCAAAACTGATGGGAAGTTTTTGATAAGTTAGCGGGGGTCTCCCACAAGACTTTTTCCAAAACACAAACAATTTTCTTTGAACCCCCTCTTTAGTGCGTAAAGGGAAATTTTTTCCTTATGAATACAGAACCGTGGGAAAGGTTTGACGAAGACTCACTCCTTCAAAAGGCGCTTTCTTTTTTAGTCTTTGAGGCAAAGACATAACTGACTCCCGACAAAAACATACGCCCGAAAAGGGCCCGGGCCGAATTTCACTGTAAACAATGGGGGGGGAAACACGATCAATATTTAATTTGGCTGACGGGTTTATTTGGGAGACGTCTTTCCCCGGGAATTTCCGACAAAAAGCATGAAAAATTACAAATTTGATCGTCACATTTCATCTCTGCCCCAGGGCCCTTTTTTGGGGTGCCCTTTTTCCCTTTAAAATCAACAAACATTCATATTACCCTTTAAAATCTATCTGCCCACCCTTTAGGGTGAATTTAAGATGGGGTGAGGGGGGGTAAATTTGCATGGCCTCCCCCATCCCCTTTCTTGCAAAGCCAACCAAAAAGTATTTAGAAAGATAAAGACCCCAAAAAAAACCATCCCCCCATCAATGGGGACTTAAATGCCAACAAACTGAAAGGATGGGCCCTGAGTCAGCCCCTCCCCCTGAGAAACTTTAAAATGGAAAAAAAGGGGGGCACGAGTTAATTTCTTGTTAAAGGGAATTTTTCACACTCCCCCTGATAAACCCGCAGGGCCCAATCTTGGGAATAGATTTTAAAAAATCCTAAAGAATTACATGATCTCCCCAACGATTACCCCCTAAACCGCAAAAGATTAAAGAAATCCCATCGAAACCCCCTAAAATTGATCCCAATCTTTGGCACAAAACTAAGTAAAGTGTGCCATTAAAAGACGTTACAGTTTTTTCTTTAAACACGGGGTTTTTAAAACGACAGCGTTTTACAAAAAAATAATATCTGTATCAAAAGCCCTTTAAGAAAGGGCCCTACATTTAAAAAAATACTGATCTTTGAACCCAAAACCAAATGATGCATCAGAAAAAGAAATTCTTTTTAAAATGATGAACAACAGCTGTTTTGGGAAAACCATGGGGAACGAAAAAACAATCGCAAAGAGTTTAAAATTTGTTACAAAGAAAACCAAACAATTAAGTTTTGGCCCCTAAATCCAACTAACAAGACTTTGAAATTAACGACAGCTTGGGTTTGGGATTAAGATAGAAAAAGGATGTTTTAAATTGGGCAAACCTGGGTTTTTCCGGGTTTACGGGTTTTGAGCGGGCTAAATTATTGATGTTAGAATTTCCTTTTAGCTAAATTTAAAACCCCTGTACCCAAACAAAGTCCTTTACACAGGGCACTGATATTTTATTCTAGACGTCCCCCAAAACCCAAACTTCTTTTAAAGACTTAAAACAGAAGTGGCAAAGGAACTATGGGTGGTACACACATCGACATCCCAAAGCCATCCCTTTTCATTTTAACTGTAAACAAGAAAGGGGGTTGGAAAGATGAAGGATAACTCAAAGGGCATTTATCAAAGAATATGTTGGTTTTAGGCAAAGATGTACACTTGCCAGTCAGAATTTTGTAAAGAAAGGGGCTAAGGGCATAAGTAAAAAAAAGTTCAAAAAAAAAAAAAACTCACGACAGCTACAACAAGCCTCTTTGAAAAAAAAGTATTTCATCCCCACAAAAAATTTAAACTGGCCTCACCTCATCAATAAAAACAACTGGGTGTTTAAAAAGAAATCACTATCCCCTAACAATTTCAAGAAACTTAAAGCAATCCCGATTTTTTATATCCCGTAACATTTGGGGAAAATTTTAAAAAATTAACTTGACTGACTTTTGGGGCCCGAAAATTACTTAAAACCTAACTAGTACTTAAAAAAACTTACTTAAAAACATAACCCAAAACTTAACTTAAGAACTTAAATAGAAATTTTTTAAGAACCTAACTATAACTTTTAAAATAAATTTTTTAAATTTTTTTGGGGACTTTACTTGGGAATTTTGGTTGCACTTAAATTAAAAAGTAAATTTGGTAAAATAACTTTTAAATTGTAAATTAATTTTGTTCTTAACTTTACTTTATTTAGTTCTTTTAAAAAATAAATTTAATAGAAAAAAGCCTCTACTGCAGGAGGTGCGAGTTTTTTTTCAGAAGGCGCTCTTCTTTTTTACTGGGGGGCTTGCACTTTTTTTTTAAGGGAAAGGTTTTTTGGTAAAATTTTTATCAAAAAAACACCAACCCCCCCGCAGCACCAACCCCAAAACATAATTTATACATCTTTTGTTTGATTGTTATTGTGTTTTTTGCAAAATTGGGGGTTTTTTTTGGGGGAGAAGTGTATTACTATCTAACAATTTTTTTGTTTTGCGGATTGGTTTTGGGTTTTTTTTCTTTTGTTCCCTTCAGCCAGTTTTCGCCCCCCTCAACAACCCTCCAGGGTTTTTAGCCTAAGTAACTTAAACCCCCTTGCGGGGACATTTACTTGGGGTAAAATTTTCTTGTGGCAAAATTTTTGCTCCTCCCGGGGGGTTCGCGGAATTTTCCTGTGGCAAACTTCTTTTTCCTATCGCTCAACTTTTTTTTTGCATTAAAAAAAATTTTAAGAACAAAATTAATTGATTAAAAGTAATTAATCCCCTATGAATACATAACATAGTCCCCAAAATTTTTAATACCCTTTTCACCAAAGCAAGAGTTTTTTTAGGGACTTTTTTTAAAACCCGGGTCTTGTGATAAGTCGTATTTTAAACCTTTTTCGAAAAAAAATGGCGCCCCCTTACTTTTCTAACCCTTTCATAAAACTAATCATTTTCCCGGGCCCCCTGATCAACCATTTTTTACCCTAGCTGTGTTCGTACCCCGCGAAATAAATTTTCAAGTCTGAAGTGGCCCAAAAATTTGGGTCTGTTTTAATACTTAGTTCAACCCATAAATCCCGTCTAGTTTTTCCACACGCAACCAGAGAATAAATCTTTTTTTATACAGTGGTTTTACGGGGAACGCTTGCTCCCCACACCTTTTAAAAGTTCGTCACAAAACCATTTTTTTAAAAAAATTAAAAAAAAATAAATTTTTTTAAAAAACCCTGGTTTAAAAGCTGTTAAATTTTGCAGTGCCCCATCGTTTTGGGGTTTTATAGTTTTTTTCAAACCCCTTTCAAAATGCTTTTAGGAATTTAAAAACCAAAACCCCAAAATGGGGGAAAATTAAAAATTTGCCAAAACTAATTTCCCCTTTATTTTTAGCTTTAACAACCCAAAGGGGTTTTCTTTATTAAAAACACATGACATCTTTTGTATTTTAATAAATTTTAAAATTTTTTTTTTAGTTAAAAAAAAATGATGAAAAAAAAAAATTTTCCCAAAACGATTTACCAAATCAGCGTAATTTTGTGGCCTTTTATAGGCTTTAGCGTTTTTAGCAAAAAACATGTTTAAAATGAACCAGCGACCCCCAAAAGGGTTTTTACATTGAGGAAGTTGTTAAGGTTATAGGTTTTTAATTAAATGCGGGGGTTGCCTCAAAAAAACTTTCTTTTTTACACAGGATTTCCCAGAAATGTTTGTTCATAGAAAGAATTTTAAATTTTAAAAAAAATAATTTTAAAAAAAATTGGGGGGTAATTTTGAGGGGAGGGGGACATTGCT
This sequence comes from Conus ventricosus, assembly GCA_018398815.1. Lineage (NCBI taxonomy): Eukaryota > Metazoa > Mollusca > Gastropoda > Neogastropoda > Conidae > Conus > Conus ventricosus. Next base: position 8,660 of record JAFLJL010019041.1, read on the forward strand.
AATGCTTTACCCCCCCTTTTGGAACAAATTTTAGGTTTTGTAAATTTTGGGGCCCCGAAAAAGAGAGCCCCTAAAAAGGGAATAGAAGATTTAGCAAAGCAAGAGACCTTACGAGAAAAGACGAATTGGGTCACTTAGACTTTATAAAAAAAGTTAAAGAAAAGGGGGTCAGACACCCCATATAAAAGAAAGTTGATGAGGCAATGAATGATTTTTACTTTGTGACAGGAAAAAATTTCTAAAAACGCCACCGCCCGAACTGTCTGACTTTTATGAACCATCAGAAGAACAGAAAATAGAAATTGGGTTTATTGTGGGTGCTATGGGAGCAATCTATATTCTTGCAAAAAACAATCTAAAAAATAATTAAATACAATTAAATACAGTCCTTCTTATGGACAATACGAAGTACAAAATTTATTATTCTCCTAAGGGTATTGGAAAGGAAAGACTGCTATGGAAAAAATTGATTTAAAGCTGCTAGAGTGTCGAATCAGATGCGAAAGATGGCTTCCAAAACAAGCAATTTGGCAAATATATCTGCCTGCCCCCAAAAGAAAATAAGGCCTAGATTTGTTAATTCAGTTCCAAATGAAAACCCACCAGATGGACTTGCTGTATCTTCCACATGATAAAGTTAGAAGAATAAAGTTTAAGTATGCTCTGACAGTTTTTTGAACATGGCTTCAAGATACAAAGACGCTGAACCTTTAACGGATAAAAGTCAACTGCTGTGGCTGTGGCTTTACAACAAATATACATGCGAGGCCCATTAAAGTTTTCCTAAGATGATTCAAGTTGATGATGGAAAAGAGTTTAAAGGCTCTGTAAACCAACTGTTTTTAAAACATCATGTTACAGTTAAGAGAGGGACCCCAGGCAACCATCGATCAAAAAGTCTTAGTAGAAAACTTTAATAAGAATCTAGCTAAAACGTCTGTTACCTATCAATATCACAGAGAAATTTTATGGATAGAGAACGCAACACAGAATGGGTTAGGAGGTTGCCGGCAGTCTTACGCGCTATGAACAATGAGGAATTTAAAGCACGGCCTTAAGCCGTAAAACGCGATCAAATTAAAAAAATTAGCATTACTGAAAATGTGCAGGGGACTAAAAAACTCTTGCCGTTTGGGCTAAAGTAAGATACTTGTATGCTCCTGGAGAGGCGGAGGGTGATGTTAGAATTAGAGCCACAGACCCATGTGGAGCGTTTGACGTTTATGAAGTTGAAAGAATATGAAAACAACCCCTCCCGATATTTATTTAAGAGAGACTCTCTCTTCTAGCGGTGCTACTACGTCTAAAAGGCCTGCCCCTAAAAGATCCTTTGGTTTGTGAAGAGCTGCAAGTTGTCCGCCCCAAACACGTGAGTTAAGAAAAAATAGTATTTATTTTTTTGTTAAACTTTTTTTTGTGCCTATTTTGGATTTAACCGATCATGTGTTTGTTTTTCAATGTTCTGTTAATTGGGATCAGTGTCTACCTGTCGTGAAGTAAACGTCTTTTTCCACTCTTTTTTAAAATTCAATTTTTTGTCGTCTGTAATCCTCACCATCAGCCATAAGCTTATCAAATTCTTCGTCTGTAATTTTCATCCTTAATGATTGGCTTATTCTAATCTTAATGAACAAAGTTTTGCTGATGCTAAGGGCGAACAATGCGGTGTGCTTTGTAATTTAGGATTTAATTTTTTTAAAACAGCACTTTTTCACGCATAGACACAGCCCCTAACCCTAACCTGACCGAGACCTCCTAATTCTAAAGAGCCGGAGCCCCAACCCCCCGGTAGCTAAACGCAACACAACCCGAGCGCTTACGCTAGCTACAGCTGACGAGCACAGTAATTACATAAGAAAGAGTATTTAAAGCTTTAGCATATTTCTTTCTTTCTAGTAACTCTATGACTTATTCCAAGTCTATTTTCTTCTATTTCCTTTTGAAGTTCAGTTATTTGCTAACCTAAACTGTTAAACATGCATTTTAAATAAGAATATTTGTTTAAAATTAATCATGTACATATCTTCTTATTAAATCCTGTCTGGCAGCACTTCATTACAAGTAAAACGCAAAAAAATCAACATACTTAATGAAAAATTAAGTCGAGACTGTTAGTTTTCTTTGTCAACCACAACAGTTAACCTTGTCAGATGATACGATGGGTGTTTATTTTGTCTCGTTTTTAGTAATTGCCAATACCGAGCTTTAGAGAGCATCCACGTTTCACCTTTATTTGTATTGCCTCCACAAACTTATGTCTTGGGGTAAACTATATCGCCCTCACTCGATAATAAATAAACGAAAAATCATCGTGCATTTGCCTAGGTAGTGCCGTGATCGTTGGTTAAATTCTAAGCCGACAGTGTCACCGCCACTCCTTTCCGCTAAACTGGAGATCTTTCTCTGTACAGCATATAGTTCAGACCCTGCCAAGTTTGATTTTAATCTGGTTTTTCCCTGTTTGGGTTCCTGAATCTAGGCCTAACAAGAAAGGCCTGCATTTAAGCTTTTCTAAATGTTTTCCTTATCAAAGTATACATTGGTGCTTCGTAGTTCAAACTTTAAATTCCAAGCAATTTCAGGAAGCAACGCCCAAGGATTCTCTCTTTTATTGAAGTTTTGTATTCATGTTTGCCAAAATCGGATTGCCCTAAATTTCACTAATCTCTTCAAGGGTAGAATATTGCTGTCGTTTTTTTCGTCTTCAATTTCGTTTCGTTTGTAAGCCCCATCATCTGTGATCAAATCCATAAACAATTCCTGGCACGCCCGTTGCCTATTAAGATCAAACCGGTGTACTGCTAGGTTCTTTTTAAACTCTACTTGCATTAAACGCATTTAGGAGCTAGCTCTGCTTTTGATTCTCTGCCGCGAGACATTCTTTTTTAATAGTAAAATTAAAAAAACAACAACGTATTGAACTGGGGGTCAGTCCGTAAGCATAGCTTAGCATCTTAGATTTTTCTAAAACTCCTTTATTAATTTTTTTAACTCATCTTTGTCCTTATTAATATAATTTCACTTAAACATTCTTCAAAAGCTATCTTGTCCTTGTGTAAAATAATTCAACCGATTTTAACTGCGATCGAAAGTCTTTTTCAGACGGTCATTGTATTTTGATTAAGAGCCACACAGAAACTAAGGCGTGACGTCCACTTAAATGCTAGCTTTGGCAGAGCTTTTTCTTTTTTTAACAATGTCTCGTTCAGCTGAACAGGTCATCATAATAAACATGTTTCAGTTCCCTCAAATAGTCTTATAGTAATGTCTAAACAGTCGCTCAGTTTGTCGCTAGGATCAACTAGAAACATATTCTCGGCTGGTCCAAATAAAACTTGCTTCTCTTTCTTGTACGACTTTGTTGTGCTTAATGGTTGTGCAGAATATAACAATGTGCTCGTAATGAAAACCTGTATATTGTTTTGTAACAATCAAGTACGAAGACAGTTTTTCCCACAACCAGAATCCCGCAGATAAGAGAACAGTGCGGATCTTTTGCAGAAAACTTTCTAACTATCCAGCTGTTTTTTATTAGAATAATTTCGTCTGCATTTTAAAAAGCCACTCTTTGTGAGCCGGTTGTGCTTGCAAGGTTTCACTGAGCATCACAAAACCATAAAAAAGTCCATTTTTTTGGACCGTTTCCGTCTGCTCCCTGTGAATCTGTATTTTTATACCAACTTGCCTATCCTTTTCTCCACATTTTCCAACAATCTGTTGTCAATGTAGATCTAAAATCCGCCACAGCCCATAGTGAGTTATCGAGTCTTACATCATAAACCGAAGTTTTTATACAATAACACATCAAGTGCAGGATCTCATTGCCTACTCCCAGAGAACAACTTTCTTATTTCATCAAAGTGTTGGGAGGTAAAGTCCGCGACCTGAATACAACTATCAACTTGCCATTTATTACCCAGTCAACCTTCTCAATTTTTTTGATATAAAAACGCTTCTGATTTCTCTATGAAAAGGAGTTGTTCCTTCAGTAAACAAGAACAAAATTCCTTTCAAAGACATTCAGAGACTGATTTAATGTAGTTTCCAAAGAGTGTCCTCGCTTGTTTCTATTTTCTGTAATGCGTGCAGAACCATTTCATAATAAATAACCGTTTTACTTTTATAACTGGGTTATGATTGTTTCTGGCCATTTCGGGTTAGTAACAACCATCAAACACATGAGAAATGTCACTAACCGCGTATTTAGCTAAAGGTCTTCAAGAGAACAACAGAATCGCTAGGATTAATTGTCATTTCATAGAAAGTATTTCCTTTAGCGCACCTTGGTAATATGTCAAAAGCGGTCTTTAACAGCTCAAAATCTAGAGAAGCAGAATCTGTTGCCAAATGCCTTCTGCTACTGCCTCATCTTAAAATCATTCCTTGCATCCCCCGCATTAAGCTGTGCTTGAGACCGGTTGGGATTGTGATTCCCTGATAACTTCTCTTTCCTCTTTTTAGGCAGCCTAATCAGAATAGAGTAAAAAATATCTGCCTCTCTCTAGTACAAAGACTTCTCTGCCTCCAGTTTAATTGCCATACGTTAACATAGCCCTGCCCAAATTTAGCAACACATACATTAGAATCTGCCGATTTTAATATCTATTTTGATGTATATTAGAGCATGCCTGCATTATAACTAGCGGTCAGCGCCAAATCAGAACTTAACTAACTGTTAAAGTTTGTTCCAGGCTCAACTGTTGATGGATGTATTACACTTATTACAGTCTGCCTATTCCTTTTACGCCTTGGTTCCTTCACTCTTCTGTATGTTCTACCATGTGGGTGCCCTTCTCTCTTCTGTATGGATCGAGTCCAAAACCGTATGAGTTCATTTATAAATACAAAAAAGATATAAATAAAAAATATGCCTGAAGGTTTTTGACGCGATTGAACCTATTGAAGAAGAAGAAGAAAAAACAGAACTAGGTCCCTCATTGCAAGGAAGCTTAAGGGCGGCAGCAGGCCAAGATTAGGATTAAGTCAAATACGATTGCTAAGATAGAATTAATCATTATAAGCGCATATGGGGCGAAGCAGCCAAAGCACTTAGAGTTTTCTAATTTTTCACAGATGAAAATAAGCCTTTGTATGTAAGAACCGTAAGGGAAAGAGTGTGCGCTTACTGCAAAGCCGGACCCAACCAGTTTTTACGCAGGTCCACAATTCTAGAGTACTCCCCCTTTTGACCAAAGGCAATAAACTTATTGACAATTTAAGATCTGAAGCTGATATCCCATTTACAGAAACTTGGCCAAGAGATGCCAACACAATCAGAAAATACACAAAACATACCTCTTGAAGAATTAAATCGAACAGCAGATGAGCTAAATAGCAAATTGAAACATTTTATGAGGAAACACAGTTAAAAAACAATTGAAGATTCTCCATTGCCTATGCCGTGAAAATCCTGGGCATTATGAGCTTTAACGGACAATAAGGGGTGAACTAACAAACAATTTAGGCAAAACTGGCGACTGGATAGACCATAGAAAGAAAAAATAAACTGGCTGATATGCAGATATAACAATTTAGGTCGAAAAAGAAGAAAGAAGCTCTAGAATACACCAGAAAATACAGGATTTAAGGCTACAAAGTGCTGTCAACTAACAGAACGCAGCTTGCATCACAAACAAGCAAATAGAGAAACTATAAACACGATATTTATGAAAACACTACGCTTACTGAAAGAATATGGACTCTGATCAGGGAACCGGGATTATCTATAGTTTAGTAATAATACAGCTTAGGGTTTTGCTATCTCTACACTCGTTTCTATATGCTTACCCTCAGTGCGCCAACAGGTCAGTAGCGCCTCCACGCCTCACCTGGGACAATTGATAGAAAACAATTACACCATCTAGCAAACTATTACAGAAGTTAGCTGACACAGCGCACTTGATGCTCTGCCTGCATATAGGCAGGTAGTTTAGTTGGGTTTTGTCTACTGTAGGCAATGTTGCTGGTATATATGGCTGACCATCTGTGACGTTAGAGTTGCTACTGCTGATTAATTTTTAGTGAAATAAAGTATGGCTAATCCATAAAAGTTAAAAACAACAACAAGGGCTAGGGGTCTGGCGCGAGGTACTGTCAGTGTGAGGTAATACAACAGCGGCGTGTTTTCCTGGACTGCTTTCAGGCTGGGGGGCTTCTGGGTGTTTTTTATAACTGGATACTTCTCAGGCGAGGTACGGTTTTTTAAAATGGAGTGCGGGCCTTGTGTTTAAGCTTAGATTGTGTCCTAAAGTTTGGGTCGTCTCCACTATGAGGATTTCAGTGTTATAATTCAGTATCATCCATCTGCAGGCTAAGGTCAGAGGTAGCAAGTATAACCCATGGCTACAATCAAAGTCAACCTTTTAGAACCTACATGTGCAAGAACACTTGATACCTTTGTATAGTTGGCGGGGCAAATCAACAGCAGAGTTAATAGCATCGTCTAAATTGCTAGAAATTGTATTTTATCTGGCATCAAAGCCTGTAGCAGATCTACTATGCTAACATGTCCTGTGCTTGTGCTCCTACAACACCAAACGTATTTTCCTTATGGAGTCATAAGTCTTTGCACCTCCTAGGCATATTTAGCCACACCTTCACGTTCATCTAAATAAATGTTGTCCAAGCCATTAGATTTTTTTGTTCTATGGACCCAAATCGAACGTGTTTGTCTGGTCGAAAAGGAGGTGTGGCCAGGCCAGTATCATCAGTCATTCTCTTATTTGCACCCCACAAATACAATGTGCCTACCCCATGATTGCGGTCAAACTTTTGTCTAAAGTCAGTTGAAGGATTAATGTTAAATTCGTTGCAGATTCTTTCATATGCATTATTGTCCATTGGGCTGTTGAATGGATTAAACGCGCTGTCGCTTGGGAGGGCTACTTGTAGTTCAGTTAGTATTCGTCTGTACTGGTAATAAACATGAAAGTTATATACTGACCTTACTAAAAGATTAGGATGGTTTAAATGGTTTGCATATGAAACCCCACAGCCAGTAGTTGCGCAGTAAATGGCAAAATTTAACTGATTCTGGTAAAACGTCATAGGGCGGGATGACCATGCTGATGGTACTCTATCATTATTTATTGGCGGATTTAAATATTTAGTTAGTGGGTTTACAAGTCTAACTTGGAAGCCGTATGATTCATCTACTGCAATGGTTAGTAAACTGAAGTCCAAAGATTTGGGATTATAAAACGCTCCTACATTGTAAGTGGCGCTTTCGTTAAATTTAAATGGTTCCATTTTTTAAAATAGTTTTTTAAATAGTTATAAAAAAAGATGCACGTCTATATAAACCAACAAAACAAAAGTGTGTTCTTAACGCACCCAATTAACAATAGGCGTGGTAATTATAGGATTGCCCTTAAAGAAATTGGTTTTAAAGTAAAATGGATTAACATATCTGAAAAAGCTAAGAATAACTGGGTAGATGTTAAGGACAAACAAGGTGATCTATTAAAACATTTAAAAATACCCGATGGCTACTACAACTTTTGTTCTTTAAGAGAAGTATTTAGCAATTTTGACATTGAGTTAAAAATTAATGAGGCAAATCTTATAATTACTATGAATTTTCCAGAAGAAAGAGAGTATGTTTTCCCTAGAAGCCTTGCTCGAATTTTGGGCTTTTATAATAGTGGTGAAACATATAGCTTCAGCACACACGGCCTTGTAGAATGGGGCATTTATGAGTATTTAGGTAATAGGCCGGCCGATTTTCTCATGTACCCGATGTTGTATTTAGAAGAGTTAAAAACAGACCGCAATTTATTTATGGGGCAGCCCTCTAACATTTACTGCCGGAAATTAAGGCAGGGTTTTGCGATTATCAGTTATATAGGTTTGGTGGAGACAGCCAATTTAAAGAATTAGTTAACCTAGACATAAATTCATTGAATATAATAATAACTAATCAAGATGGAAGGCTAGTTGTTTGTTCTAATTTATTAATAGTGTTAGAAGTAGAAGAGCGTACTGTAAACCTTTAGTTGATTTTATGTCCCTGGAGAGAATGTAAAAATGCGGGTTCACGATCACCCATATTATTTTGCACGGAAACCCCCGTTTTAATGTGCTAATTACGTCAATATTGGCAGTTTGGGGTGTTAATTTTTTTTAGAAAACAGGTGTTAAATTTGGCCAAAACTGATATGTGATGGACGTAATTAGTATGTGAAAAGGGGGTTTTCGGGCAGAATCACATGGGTGGTCTTGAACCAACATATTTACATTCTCTGATGCCAAACCTTTATCTGATGATTTATTGTTAAGCTAATTGGAAAACTTCCGAGTTCTCCAATTACAGCTAAGTTTATAGCTTTTTTGTGTACACCTACCATTTGCTTGAAGAACTTGTGTTGAGTATGTTCATGTGGTAAACTATTTGAAAGGCAATGACTAAACAGATTATCTAAATTGAAATTATCATTTAATTTTAAGCAAAAAGGTAGCCATACATCCGCGCCATACATTAATATTGTGAAATAAGACCATCAAACAACTTTAGAACAAGTTTAAAATCAATATTTTGATTTTTAAACGCTCTTTTTAAGGAATATGTTGCTTTATTACCTTGGTTACTTAGATGTTCCGCTGCGATGTCGTTTTCCTGATTTATGAAATATTATTCCAAGATATTTGTATTGTTCTGCTGTTTCAATGAAATTTGTACCACATTTAAAAAATAAACGACTTTTGGTTCTGTTTTAGAAAATATTAGTATTTCGTCTTTTCGATGTTAATTAGTAACCCCCACTCTTTACAATATAAATGTAATTGGTCTAATTTTGATTGTAAACCTAGTTTCGATGTTGCAAGGAGTACAAGGTCGTCTGCATACAATAAAGCAGATACTCTTGTATTGCTTGAATGATCCAGTGATGGTGAATCCTCAGTTGGAATCTTGTTTGTTAGATCGTGTATAAACATATTAAAAAATGTTGGACTCAAGGAGTTTCCTTGCAAAATTCCTCTTCACATATACTGAATAGCAGGCTCCGTTTTTACCAACTGAAAAGATTTGTGCATTTGTGTGCATGTTTTTGACTAAATCAAACCATCTAACTGCGAATGCCAAATCTGTGTAATTTATTAATAACCCTTCGTGGGAAATGTTATCAAATGCTTTCTGAAAATCTGCTGTTACGCGATTTTAATGTGTGGTCTACTGTACTTTTTAAGACAAAAATATGATCTGCAGTTCTGTGTTTTTTTTCTGAAACCTGCTTGTACATTAGATAAAAGATTATTTGATTCCAAATGATTGTTTATTCGAGTATTTGGCATAATACGTTGCTTAATGCACAATTAAGAGTTATTCCCCTGTAGTTGCTCGGGTTCGTTTTGTCTCCTCCTTTGTAAATAGGAACCGAAAGGCCCCTTTTCCATAAATCTGGTTTTAAAAATTAAATTAAATATGTTTTTCAGTGTGGGTAGCAATTCTGAAATCCCAGTTTTATAAAATCATTCCTTATCCCATCCATTCCAGGAGATTTGTTCTTTTTTAAATTCTTGATTACTTTTAGGATTTCTATATCTGATATCTCATAATCTACATGAACGTCACTCAGAGTTGCTTTCATACCTTTATTCTCTTGATTCTCCTTTATTATTACTTCTTTATTTTCCATTTCAACTTCTTTTCCTATTAGTTTTTCATTATGTGTCATCCATGTTTTGATTGGTAGGTGTTGTGTGTGTTCTTGAGTCTCCATGGTTTGTAATTCCTTAAAGGTTTTCCAAACTGCATTTGGATTTTCAGACAATTTCTATTCAATAAAGTTATTAAATCTGTATATGTATTATGTGAGCCGCGCATAACTCTCTCTCTCTCTCTCTCTCTCTCTCTCTCTCTCTCTCTTCTCTCTCTCTCTCTCTCACCCTCCTCTCTCCTCTCTCTCTCTCCTCTCTCTCTCTCTCTCTCTCTCTCTCTCTCCTTCCCCTCTCTCTCTCTCTCTCTCTCTCTCTCTCTTTTCTCCTTCAGCCATAATGTCGCAACACAAACTTGACGTTTGGCTTACCATCAAACTATCATACTCATGTATGCTTAACCTTAAAAACATAATTGATTCATCTAACAAAATGAAAAGCAACATAAAAGAAAGGGTGCTGAAAGGACATCTTGCAACTGCACTGAAAAAGAACAGTGCCCCTAAGCAACAAATGCCTTCACAGCAACATTGTAATACCAAGCTACGGTAACTTCAGAAAATGAAAAAGAAACATATATAGGGATCACAGAAAACACTTCAAAACCAGATACGCAAACCACAAACATCATTCAAAAATGAAAAATACGAAAATCAAACAGAGCTGATTTGGAGACTCAAAGATAAAAAAAAAATAGACTACAACATATCATGGAAAATCATAAAAAGAGCAACATCATACAACAATATTTCAAAAGATGCAATCTTTTGCTCCACAGAAAAATGGTTAATATTATGTAAACCAAAACCTAGCAACCTTGAATACAAAAGTAGAAAAAAGTAAACAATTGCAGGCACAAATGGAAATCTTTGTTAGCGCACGCCACCTGAACAGACCCCAACAAGAACCACAGACCACACGTGAAGCGACTCGCACGTGCAGAAATGGAATCAGGTCCCGCACGCTATAAAAGACAGATAGCGTGCCCCAAAAGAATATCCTGAGGAGAGCGAGAGGTTCGAAACAAGCTTGTTGATTTTAACCCTTCATTTTTTAAAAATATTCTTAACAGATGGGGTCAACCCAAGGGTTGAGCACCTTCAGATTTTTAAAGAACACTTTTATATTGTTCATATATATATCTAATATATAAATGGCAAATTCTGTGTGTGTGTGTGTGTGTGTGTGTGTGTGTGTGTGTGTGTGTGTGGTGGGGTGTGTGTGTGTGTGTGTGTGTGTAGACTCAAAAACGGCTTAACCGATTGTAATGAAATTTGGCAGGTACGTCTGTTGTGACCCGAGGATGTTTTGGGCTAATCTCTAAAAAAATAAAACCGTTAAAAACCGTTAAAAAACTGTAAATAACGGTTTCAAAGACATCTTTTTCCTCTGCTTTTCTTTAATTAGCCGTTGTGACATTGCACAGGTACAGGACTACTTCTCTAAAATTAGGACCGTTATTTGGCAGTTAAAAAACGTTATTTATAACAGTTAAAAACCGTTAAAAACACCAAACCCTAATAAAAGAAACTCTTTAAAACCCGATCTTCTTGAGACTTAGCAGGTACGTCTGTTGTGACCCGAGGATGGTTTGGGGCTAATCTTTAAAAAAAAAAAAACCGTTAAAAACTGTTATAACGGTTTCAAAGACATCTTTTTCCTCTGCTTTTCATCAAATGGCCTTTGGGTGACATTGCACAGGTACATCGAACCTAGAGGGACATCTCCCGAGTAACATATGGTCATTGGACAGTTTCTACGACAGTTATTTATGACCGTTAAAAACCGTTAACAACACGTACCCCCCTAAAAACGATCAAAAATACAAGGGAGTCGTCGGATCGCCACCAAACTTGACATGAGTCTAGAGGGACATACTGTGGATAACACTGGGTCATTCGATAATTGTGCCCACGTCTCTTGTGCCCACGTCTCTATGTGCCCACGTCTCTATATGCCCAAAACGTATGCCAGTGGGAGTTTCGGGTAGGCATCCTCTATGTCAATAGCCAAACTTACCCGTGGCCAACATGGTCAAACTGACCAGTGGTCTTGTAAAACGCCCAAATGGTCAAGCAATACCACTTTTTTGGCTATAGAGACTGGACAAAGCTGGGCAAAAAGGGAGCTTCGGACGGAATGTATTTTTGTCCCCACGTCTCTTTGTCCCAGTCTCTTTGTCCCCCGTCCTAAATCCCAAAACGAGCCAGGGGGATTTTCGGTGGGCATCCTTATTAAATACCCAAACTTACCGGGGCCAAAAAGGGTTTAAAAGACCAGTTGTAAAACGGGTCATCTGGACCATTGCTTGACTCTGGTCACTTTGACCTTGCTTGACTACTGGTCACTTTGACCATTGCTTACACTGGTTTTTTTGCCCTTTGCTTGCCCAGGTCATTTGGTTGTTGATATAAAGGGACCCCGCACAACCCCCACGGGCATGGTTTGGGCATATAAATGGGGGCAAAAAGAACGTGGCACAAAATCCCACTTTTTTGGGATTTAAGACGGGGGCACAAAGGCGTGGGCAAACAAAGGATGCTTGGGAAAAAATTTTCTATGACCGTTATTTTCACCGTTAAAAAAGCGTTATTTTCTATTAGCCTTTTTCAGAAATGTATACAGGGGTATTTTTTAAAAGCGGAACATGAATACAATTACACGAACCGAAACTTAAAATTTACCCCTTTAAAAAAACCCTCATTATATAATTAGACCGTTTTTGATAAAATTTGGTTAAATACAGATGCGTTTTTACCGCTAACAATGATATACAAAAACCAACGGAACTTAAAATTGGAACGTAAAAAAACCCTTAAGATTTTGTTATTTTTTAAAAATTTTGACCTTTTTTGATAAAATTTGGTATACAGGGCAGTTTTAAAACGCTGATCAATGACAGACAACAAATATAAAACAGAAACTTAAAATTTGACCGTTAAAAAACCGTTATTATATAAATTTAGACCGTTCTTGATAAAAATTCGGTATACAGGTGCGTTTACAGGGCTGAACTTACATATATGTAACTTACACGAACGGAAACTTAAAAATTGACCTTTTAAAACCGTTATTATATAATTTTTTAGCCCGGGTTTCCTGGTTGAAATTCGGTATACAAAATGCGTTTTACCCGCTGAACAATGATATACAACTTACACGAACGGAAACTTAAAATTGAGCGTAAAAAACCGTTTAAGTCCTTTTATTTTCTAAATTTAGACCTTTTTTGATGAAATTTGGTATACAGGTGAAGTTTTACATGCTGATCAATGATAGACAACTAATATGAACAGAAACTTAAAATTGACCGTTAAAAAACATTAATTTCTAAATTTAGAGATGGTAGTCTGTAGAGGATTTCAGAAATACACCGAAGTTATGATGCTCTGCAATACCGTCAAAATTTTGTCTGTCAACAAGAGCCCAGGGGGCAGATCTGACCGTTCCGTGTTTTACACATGGAATGTTCTACTTTGCAGCATCACGAACTGGAAGCGCAGAAACACTGACTATACTTGCGCCAAAACAGGGAGCCCAAAGAAATGTTGTCAACCCAGAGGCCCTCCTCCAATTTGAATAATACATCGTGAAAATGCAATCTTTTCACAGAGTTGTCATGTTTTTAGTTGGGTTCAACGTCCGTGCCAAAAACAAGGATAGCAGACAGCTGGGCCGTCACATTTGCCTGACAAACCCGCGGGGCCAGGGTGGACATCGGGGTGAACTATGGTTATTTGAGCTGAAAACATTCCAAGTGAAAATTTCCAAGACCAAACCGGGATTGGAAGCCACGACCTTTGGATCATGAATCCAGCGCCTTATCCACTAGGTTATGGCGGCCCCTACAGAGTTGTCATTTTGGAGCACTTCAATGGAGGAATTGAGAATGCATCGGTAAGTTTTATTAAGTACAGGGATCGCTCTATCGGGCTGTGTATCTTTTTACGAAAAAAAATTGTGAGGTAAAATTGTTTTAGAGGCAAGAAGGGATATAGAGCAGAGTGGACAGCTACCCCAAGTACAGGAGACGCGAAGAGTCTGATGGAGGACATACTGGGGCTGTGTCGCTTGGACAAGAGAAAAATCATCGTCACAACCCTTTCCTCCCGCATTAGTTCAACTGCCACATCAATGTGGAAATATGCAGAGCATAAAATCCATCAAGTACGTCCAAGTATTCCACAAGGGCACAGACCAAGCCGTTTTCCAACTCCAAGCCACTCAGGCAGGTGAAGGAGCAGCTCAACAACCTCCAGTCGTTGATGAGATCCAAATGTGCCAGAATGCCCCCTACGTTGGCAGCATCGGCGACCTGAACCCGGATTTGACCTGCATGAGCGCCACCACATGGGGCAGAGACACTGTCCATTTGGGATTGGACATGAGCTACTTCAATCCACACCAACACACGCAAAGAGCTCAAGACCTACGCCTCTTTAGCCTAGCTTCAAAGA
>JAFLJL010019041.1:27870-40494 GCA_018398815.1 Conus ventricosus
GTATATCTCATTGTCTATCTCCTTTGTTCAACGGCGCGTGTTTATCATATACTGAATTGAATGTACTGATCCAAAAGTTCACAGCATCGTCAGGGTTCCTAATCTGATAAATGTAATCTAATTCAGAGTGAAGCAAATCATTTAGGAAGGCATTTTTATCAAAATGCGTGAAGCGTCTATAAAAAATTTCCTTATGTCCAGACTTAGGAATTTTGACACCTTTCTTTGACCATGTTAGACAAACTGAACATGGTCGCTACAGCCTGTCTGTTATCTTTAGTGTTGACTAAAGATGTGATCAATAAGAGTTTCCGTTTGTTCAGTGATTCGAGTAGGACGATCGATTATTTGCTCCAACCCATACATTGCATAAGTATGACTCCATTATTCCCAGGCACAGTTAAGTCTATGTTAAAGTCTCCAAACAGAATAATTTCCTTTGATTCCAGTATTGCGGATGGATCTGCAGTCATTTAGCCCCACATGTATGGCCACTGTTCTGAGTACTGGGAGAACCACGTTGGTGCTGCAGCCACTCTGTCAAGTCAGAAACACACAAACCTGGTACATGGATTTTGGACACAATTTCTTGACGGGGCGCTATTCTACGGAGGTCGATGTCTGTCGTGACGGAATCTCTACCAGGAGAACTGAAGCTCCGTCAGATACAGAACGAGTGGACAAAATATTGCGTGCAGTGTTCTTTCGGACTCTTCTTTAGAATTGTAGAAGGGGGTCGGTACCTCTACCTGAATTGATTGTTGTTCGAGGTCTGATGTCGGCAGAATTGGTTAAAGCATCAGCTTGATTTGTGAGATGGCTGAATCGATTGGAGGTCTGGACTGAGTACACAACACTGTCTTCTTGGGGACACCGGCTGTCTTCTTGTCCGCGGGTAGACAGAGGCTTACAGTCAGGAGCTGGGGAGTTGTGCCTTGTTCCATGGTCGTTCACGGTTGGTTGGTGAGAATCTCCTGTTGATGATGGTCGATTGGCTCTTTGCTGGGTACGTGTTCGTGGAGCCTCGGTGACTTGCTGTAGGGAGTGGTGGAGACTACATCTAAGGAAGTATTTTCCAAAGCTGTCTTGCCACTACACATTGTGTACTGGTGGAGATCACATCAATGGGCGAACTTTTTGAATCTGTGTCGTCACCTTCACATTGTGTACTGGCGTCGCATGATCTGGCTGGTGTCAACTTTTTCACGTCGCTGTATATATTACCCAGCTGAGTTTTTTTAACGAATGGTTCTCTTTACTTAATGTGCTGACTTGTTTATCCAGGTCACAAATTCTTGCTTCGACAGAATGAACAAGTGAGTGGAGAACGTCAAAGTTGGAGGCTATGTGTGTCCGCATTTCATTCTTTGCACACACCTTGACGTCCTCCATCTGTTCAGACACTGATGTCTGAAGGCCAGAAAGAGAGAGCTGAGATCTGAAACAGCCTCTTGCAGTTGCTGGAATCTCCGTATAGAAGGCCAGAGATAATGCTTTGGTAGGTGTCTTTTTCTGTCTGGGGGTAAACAAAGGGTACGTTGCGGAGTTTTTTCATTTGTGAACGGCCCATCTTCATGATATGCAGAGGAGTAGTGGGGACTTGGAGTGTGGGAGGAGAACTGACGGGACGTAGGACATGGGAGGAGTTGAGGGGACATGAGACTCGTTCTTTGCGTCAGCTTGATCTGGTGAGGTTGCGTTGCTCCACAAAGGCTGACTGGTCAGTATCCATTTCAGATGGCTTTGTTTCTGATATGGCAGGATGTCCTACTTCTGACTCAGAGGACATGTCAGTGTGTGCAGCAGAAGATTCTTTACCGCTGAATTGTGGGGTAGGAGGGAGGAGTACAAACCAGTGGGCAAAATTGTTTCATGGGTTACGTGCAGTGGAGATACTGAGTATGCATGGATAGAAGAGTCTTTAACATACGCAGGCTTTTCCATAGCTGAAACATGACATCGCTGGTGTTTGTAGCTGAACATCATAGGACACCGAGCCTAGAAAGGTCACTGGTGTGTTCAGCAGTGATTTTGTCAGAGTAATATGGTCATTGTTTCTTTGGTAGGTTTGAATGAGATGTCGGATGACTTCACATTCATCTGTGTCCACTGGATACAGTCCTTTCCCTGGCAAAGAAGAGTACCAGAAGCTGTGCTGGATTTGAAGCATAAAGTCAGAGTGATACGTTAGATGCCAGGATCACCGGAATAGATACGTATGACAGTTTTGCCAGAAGTGGCTGGGCCTCAGATATCATACTGATGACGAAGAAAGAATGTGTTCGTATGATAGTCGAACGACTCCATCCTGATGGACTTGTTTGAAATAGCGGAGTAACGGTACAGCAGCGCATTACGCCAGATAAGCAGTTTTTTTTCCACACCAAAAACGCTTTTGAAAACGATCAAGAGTGGGTTTAAGTTTTTTCGTCGATTCACCATCATGAGCCTGTGGTTGGACAGCCAAAAGATGTGCCATATCACTCATGATGGCGCACGCCGAGTTTCCAGTCCAGCATCTAAAAATTAATCAATAAAGAAAATAACAAAAAATAAAAGATATCTCACTCAGTTGCAGAGCTGGTCTTTCGCAGAGACATTGTCAACCGTGTTTACATGATGCACAGGTGATCAACATTTGAAAATAGAAATTTCTGAAAACTGACAGTCGTGGAATGGATCTAGCGTATTTGCATTCTTACATTGTCAGCCATTAACTTGCCTGTATCGTCGCTGTGCAAAATCACTACAATTCAAAGCCAAAATGTGAAATTATTGTCAATCGATATAACACAGTCACGGATGATCATCGATGTAACTTAGTTCCATTTGGCCAAGGAAGCATCGCACATCACCAAACATTAAACAATATACAGATCTCTATAGATCTACGACATTGAGGTAGGCTAGGCCTACATGCAAAACTTCATCCAACGAACGGCGGCCGAAAATGAAAAATTTTCAATCAAAATATGACACAGTTACGGGTTGATCGTTGATATAACTTACTTCCTTTTAGCCAAGGAAACATCGCACATCGCTAAACATTAAAATATACAGAGATCTACACAGATCTACGACATAATTGACGTAAATAAACATCTTCATTCGACGACCGTCATCTCAAGCAGCCATCTTGATGACGTGTGTGTGCGTGTGTGTGTGTGTGTGTGTGTGTGTGTGTGTGTGTGTGTGTGTGTGTGTGTGTGTAAGTGTGTGTGTGTGTGTGTGTGTGTGTGTGTGTGTGTGTGTTTGTGTTCTGTTGTGTGTGTGTGTGTGTGGTGTGTGTTTTGTGTGTGTTGTGTGTGTGTGTGTTTGTTTGTGTGTGTGTGTGTGTGATAAGACATACATATAGATACAGATACCTCTGTGTGTGTGTGTGTGTGTGTGTGGTTGTGTGTGTGTGTGTGTGTGTGTGTGTGTGTATCTTTTGCCCTCCAAAGGATAGTTTTAAACCTTGCCTCTTAACAAATGTTGCTCCCAGTCGGTTGAGCATTTTTTAAAAATCTCTGCTGGTATTTACTACCAATGTCTCTCTCTCTCTCTCTCTCTCTCTCTCATATATATATATATATGCATTCTCAATTCCTCGATATATATATATATATATATATATGTATATATACTAGCCGGTGTACCCGGCTTCGCTCGGGTTTTATCTGTACAATAATTTCAGGCACCCCTCTCTCTCTCACCACTTAAGAGACAATACAATAAAATTCTGCTTGGGTTTGTTTCGTGTTTCCCATGCTGAACCAATTGCCCCAGCCTCCTCCTATCTACTTCACCCAATTTCTTCGGACGCCCACTCCCTTCTTGCCTCTCAATCTGTTTTCCCTCACGAATGTTTTTCGTAATACGATACACAGTGCATGGAGTTATATCTGTACTTTGTGAACTTACGATGCATTCTCAATTCCTCGATTGAAGTGCTCCAAAATGACAACTCTGCAGGGGCCGCCATAACCTAGTGGATAAGGCGCTGGACTCATGATCCAAAGTCGTGGCTTCCAATCCCGGTTTGGTCTTGGAAATTTTCACTTGGAATGTTTTCAGCTCAAATAACCATAGTTCACCCCGATGTCCACCCTGGCCCCGCAGGTGTCAGGCTAATGTGACGGACCAGCTGTCTGCATATCTTGATTTTGGCATGGACGTTGAACCCAACTCAAGCATGACAACTCTGTGAAAAGATTGCATTTTCACGATGTATTATGTCTATTGGAGGGGCCTCTGGGTTGACAACATTCTGGTCTCCCTGTTTGGCGCAAGTATAGTCAGTGTTTCTGTACACTGATTCTGGATAACAGTATCTGGATAATACAGAAGTAACTCAGCAGTCGGGGTCTCTGAGAGATGGAGGCTTCCTCCAGGGCAAGTTGTAGAAGCCGGTCATCTTCTAGGAGTCCAAGAGCATTGCAAGCATCTCGAAAAATGTTGTGGACATAGCCATTGACAATCTTCAGCTCCTCGTACGAACGGGGTCGTTTCATAACGTTGAGTAGAAGCCTCAAGAAGTAGCACTCTCCCTGGCGAGGACTGATACTGTACAATCGCCGGATTGCAGTGCCCCTTTGTCGTTTCTTCACCTTATTCTGAGTGGACATCCATGTGAAGTGCTCAGGGACTTCTACGTACTTCAGCTCTCGTGCTGTAGGGTCTTGAAAGCATAGGCTAAAGATGGCGGTAAGGGTTGCTTCTGGGGACAGCCTGTGCTTTTTGCGCTGTGTTGTGTGGATTGAAGTAGACCCATTGTCCAATCTCCAAATGGACAGCTGGTCTCTGCACCATGGGGTGGCGCTCATGCAGGTCAAATCCCAGGAGTCTCCAGGTCGCCTCGATGCTGCCAACGTAGCGGGCATTCTGGCACATTTGGATCTCATCAACGACTGGAGGTTGTGAGCTGCTCCTTCACCTGCCTGAGTGGCTTGGAGTTGGAAGACGGCTTGGTCTGTGCCCTTGTGGATACTTCAGGACGTACTTGATGGAATTTTATGCTCTGCATATTTCCACATTGATGTGGCAGTTGAACTAATGTAGGAGGTAAGGGTTGTAGGGGACAACCCATGGTGGTGACGATGATTTTTCTCTGTCCAAGCGACCAGTCCCAGTATGTCTCCATCAGACTCTCGCGTCTCATGTACTTGGGATAGCTGTCCTCACTCTGCTCTATACCCTTCTTGGCTCTCATCAATTTTACCTCACAATTTTTTTTCGTAATACGATTCAGTCGATAGAGCGATGCTGTACTTAATGAACTTACGATGCATCTCAATTCCTCGATTGAAGTGCTCCAAAAAGACAACTCTGTAGGGGCCGCCAAACCTAGTGGATAAGGCGCTGGACTCATGATCCAAAGGTCGTGGCTTCCAATCCCGGTTTGGTCTTGGAAATTTTCACTTGGAATGTTTTCAGCTCAAATAACCATGTTCACCCGATGTCCACCCGGCCCCGCAAGTGTCAGGCTAATGTGACGGACAGCTGTCTGCGTATCCTTGATTTTGGCACGGACGTTGAACCCAACTCAAACATGACAACTCTGTGAAAAGATTGCATTTTCACGATGTATTATGTCTATTGGTTGACAACATTTCTGGTCTCCCTGTTTGGCGCAAGTATAGTCAGTGTTTCTGCGTTTCCGTTCGTGATGCTGCTACGTTGAACATTCCATGTGTAAAACACGGAACGGTCAGATCTGCCCCACGGGATGAAAATGTCTGCCATGGCTCTTGTTGACAGACAAAAATTAGACGGTATTGCAGAGATCATAACCTCGGTGTATTTCTGAAATCCTCTGCAGACTACATCTCTAAATTTAGAAATTAACCGTTTTTAACGGTCAATTTAAGTTTCTGTTCATATTAGTTGTTATCATTGATCAGCATGTAAAACTTTACCTGTATACCAAATTTCATCAAGAAGGTCTAAATTTAGAAAATATCGGATCTTAACGGTTTTTTACGCTCAATTTTAAGTTTCCGTTCGTGTAAGTTGTATATCATTGTTCAGCGTGTAACAGGAACGGTCTAAATATATATAATAACGGTTTTTAACGGTCAATTTTTGTTTCCGTTCGTGTAAGTTGCATATATGTAAGTTCAGCGTGTAAACTGCACCTGTATACCGAATTTCGTCAAGAACGGTCTAAATTTATATAATAACGGTCTTTAACGGTCAAACAAGAGCTGAACTTTGATAACATAACCTTTCCAGTAAGTATAAACAGTATATCTCAGTTTGAAGAGCAAAACAAACCAATCACTGTAAACGTATACACATGGTCTGTAGAAGCCAATCCAAGGATTTCTCCAAACGTTCCTACTTTAGGCGAACCGCATAACAAGCATGTAGACTTGATACTGTTTTAAAGATAGTACAAAGAGTCATTATGTATTAATCAGAACAATAAGCAGACTGTTAGAATATACATCAAATCATAAATCTAAACAAGGGCTTTGTAGAAGGTGCCTGGTTAGAATCCCAACTATAGAAGCAGCTGCCAGTCATAAGAAACATTGTAAAAGTTTTGTAGACTGTGAAACCGAACTCCTCACACCTAAACCAGGGTAGTTTTAAGAATGTACGCAAAATGCAAATGAGCCCATACGTGGTTTATGCTGACTTTGAATCGCTCTTACGCAGTATTATGGCCGCAACAAGAACAAAAAACAACCTTATTAATCTACCATCAGATCTGTTCTTATGCGTTTATTGTTGTTAGGTCAGATGGGCAACACACACCCAGAGATTTACAGATGTCCCAATGCAGCTAGTAAATTTTTAGAGCAGATGAAACAACTTCGCAATCAGTTATCCAATGAACTAAATCTTTCAGACATTGTTATGACTCCTGAAGACCAAGAACGTTATGGCTCATCTACACACTGCTGGATTTGCGGCTTAGAGCTAACACCTAACAGACGTGACAGTAAGAGACCACGATCACATTACTGGAAAGTTCAGAGGAACTGCGCACAACAGTTGTAATCTTCAGCTTAAGGTTGACCCCAAAAAATGGAAACTGCCTATCTTCTTTCATAACTTACGAGGCTACGATTCTCATTTTATCATGCAAGCAGTGACTTCTGAATATAAGAGGGTTACTTGCATTGCACAGTCTTCAGAAAAGTACATGACTTTTATTACTCTTGACTGTTTATCCTTTTATGACTCTGCCCAACATCTGATGGCTAAGTTAGCAGGCTCTCTGCAAGACTTTCCAATCACTAAACAATACTTTGATCCATCTTTGGTGCGTAAAGGCGTCTATCCTTATGAATACATGAACTCGTGGGACAGGTTTGACGAAGACTCGCTTCCTCCTAAAGGCGCTTTCTTTTCTAGTCTAGAGGCAAAGACATAACTGATGCTGACTATGAATACGCTCAGAAAGCCTGGACAGAATTACACTGCCAAACGATGGGCAACTATCACGATCAATACTTGATGGCTGACGTGTGTTTATTGGCAGACGTTTTCAGAATTACAGATCTACATGCATGAAACATTACAGCTTAGACACATCACATTACATCTCTGCCCCAGGCCTTTCTTGGGACGCTTCTTAAAGTCTACAAACATTCAGATTAGACTAAATATAAAACTAAATATGTGTGCCATTACAGACTCCTGCAGTTTTACTTAAAGCATGGACTGAAACTAAGAGCTGTTCACAGAATAATTATCTGTGATCAAGAGCCCTTTATGAAGCCATACATCAAGAAGAATACTGATCTTAGAACCCAAGCCACTGACGCTTCAGAAAAGACTTCTTAAGTTAATGAACAACAGCTGTTTTGGCAAAACCATGGAGAACCCACACAAGCGTTAACAAAAAATCACTAGTCTCTAACAATAACAAGAAAACTTACGTCAAAACCTGAGTTTTCATATGCTGTAGGACATTGGAGAACTTTAAAAGATTAACTTGACTGACTTGACTTGTACTTACTTAACTTAAGAACCTAACAAGCTTACCTAAGAACCTAACTAGTGCTTACTTAAAAACTTAACAAGAACTTAAAACTAGAACTTAATTTTTTTGCACTTTACTTGTAATTTACTTGCACTTAACTTAAAAAGTACTTTTTATAACCAACTTAACTTGTACTTATCTAGTTCTTAACTTGTACTTTATCTAGTTTATTAAAAACTATTCCATAGAAAATGGGTCTACAACAGGAGGTTGCACTTTTTTTTCAGAAGTGGTTCTTCTTCTTTTACTGTGGGGGTTTGTGACTTTGCTGTTAGGTATGGTGTTAGGTATTTGTATGCTAAAAAACCACCCCCAGCAACAACAGCAGCTCCCAATACATAATGATACATCTTATCGTTTGATTGTGATTGTGATTGTGTTGTTGTTAATTGTGTTGTCGTTAATTGGGCTGTTGTTGGCGGTGGCGGCGATGTTGTATTACTATCTAACAATTTTTGTTTTGCTGATTGGTTTGCTTTTTGCAGTCGGTTCCAATCAGCTAGCCTATGACCAGCCGCAACACGTCCAGGATTTTTAGACTTAGTAACATTACTCACTTGTGGTACATTCATTTGTGGTACATTCACTTGCGGTACATTCTGCTCCTGCGGGAGGGCCCTGCGGCGTCTTCTTCTCCTGATCGCTGATTTTTTTTTATTGCGATGAAATTTAATATGATCAAAATTTATATGATTAAAAGTAATTAATCCCATGATGAATGGGCTATAACATCGTCTCAAATCTGTAATACATGTCACATGCGAGAGTTTCTAGCGACTTGTTTAAAACGGATCTTGTGATAAGTCGTATTTAAAATCTTCTTCTGAATCAACTGGCGCCATCTTACTTACTAACTTAGCATATAGACTAATCATTGTCTGACCCACCGATCTAACCATTTTTGACCCTAACTGCGCTTCGTACCTAGCGTAGTACTTCTCAACGTCTGAAGTAGACAGTTGTTGGATTTGTTCGACACTTAGTTCAGTGCCTAAATACTGTTTAGTTTTTCCACACGCAGCTAGAGAGTATAATCTTTCTTTATGGCAGTGGTTTACGGAGTAGTCTGCTTGCTCCTCACACTTCGTCACAATCCATTTTTAAAAAGCAATAAAAATAATATAATACTTTTAAAACCATGAGTTTAACGCTGGTTTTCGCCTATCGTTGGCGTTATAAACTATTCAACCTTGCAAAATGTTTGTTAGGAATAAAACCGCCCAACATGGGAAAGATAGAAGATTCGCCAAAACTAGTTGCAGCCGTATTTTTAGCTTTAACAACAAAAGATTATCTGATTAAAAAGCACATAGACAGTCTTTCGTATTATGATTATTTTAATTATTTTTTTAGTTAATAAAAAAGATGAGTGAAAAAAGATTATCAATACGATTTACCATTCTGCCGTAATTAGCGGTCTTAGTATAGCGTGCTAGCAAAAAATATGTTTAAAATGAAGTCGGCGGATCTAGGAAGGTTAGACATTGAGGACGTTGTTAAGGTTATAATTGTAATTACTGCAGGGAATTGCCTCAAAAGACTTTCTTGTTACACAGGGGATTATCCCAGAAAATATTAATGCATAGAAAGATTAATTCATAAGAAAATAATTTATAAAAAGATGTCTGGATTGGTTCTGATGGTGGGAGGGGCTATTGTTAATGCTTTAGCTTTCTCTGGAAGCAATTATATGTTGAGGTCCGATGAAGAGAGAGAACGTCATAACAAGGCAATGGAAGATTTAGCCAAGGCAAGAGACGCTTACGAGAAAAGGCGAATTGCTCACTTAGACTTTATTAATAAAAAGTTAAGAGAACAGGGACATGCAGAGCACACATTTACAGACGTTGATGACGCAATGAATGAGTATTACTTAGTGACAGGAAAGAAGTTTTCTAACATCGCCACAGCCAGAACTGTCTGACTTTTATGAACCATCTGAGAACAGAAGACTGCAGAGATAGTTTTTATTGCAGTTGGCATGACCTCAGTCTATCTTGTTGCTCACTTTCTTGTGTAAAACAAAATGCGTTTAAAATATGGACAATACGAAGTACAAAATATATTATTCCCCTAAAGGCTATTGGAAAGGAAAGACTGCTATTGAAAAACTGAGTAAAGCTGCTCGAGTGTCTGAATCAGATGCGAAAGACTGGCTTTCAAAACAGGCAATTTGGCAAATATATCTGCCTGCCCCAAAGAGAATAATAAGGCCTGATTTGTTAACCCAGTTCCAAATGACACCCACCAGATGGACTTGCTGTATCTTCCACATGATAAAGTTAGAAGAAAAAAAGTTTAAGTATGCTTGACATGGCTTCAAGATACAAAGACGCTGAACCTTAAAACATCATGTTACAGTTAAGAGAGGGATCCCAGGCAACCATCGATCACAAGCCCTAGTAGAAAACTTTAATAAGAATCTAGCTGAACGTCTGTTTACCTATCAATATCACAGAGAAATTATGGACAACGAAGTACAGAACGCGTAACACAGAATGGGTTAGGAGATTGCGAGCAGTCTTACGCGCCATGAACAATGAAGAATTTAAAGCAACAGGCCTTAAACCAGTAAACGCAATCAAATTTAACAAAATTAGCATTACTGAAGATGTGCAGGGGACTCAAAAACTCTTGCCGTTTGGGCTAAAAGTAAGATACTTGTATGCTCCTGGAGAGGCAGAAGGTGATGTTAGAATTAGAGCTACAGATCCTATATGGAGCATAGATGTATATGAAGTTGAAAGAATTATGAAAACATCCCCTCCCGTATATTATTTAAGAGAAACTCTCTCTTCTAGCGGTGCTACTACGTCTAAAAGGCCTGCCCCTAAAAGATCGTTTGTTCGTGAAGAGCTGCAAGTTGTACCGCCAAACACAGTGAGTTAACAAAAAAAATAGTATTTATTTTTTGCTAAACTTATTTTTTTGTTAAACTTTTTTTTCTGGGCCTATTTTGGGTTTAACTGATCATGTGTTTGTTTTCAATGTTCTGAAGTAAACGTCTTTCTCCACTCCTTTTGAAGTTCAATTTTTTGTCGTCTGTAATCCTTACCATCAGCCATAAGCTTCTGAAATTCTTCGTCTGTAATGTTTCATCCTGTAATGATTTGCTTATTCTTAATCTTAATGAACAAAGTTTTGCTGATGCTAGGGCAACAATGGCAGTGTGCTTTTGTAATTTAGAAGTTAATTTATTTAAAACAGCACTTACAATCATATACATAGCGCCTAAACCTAAACCAAGGCCCCTAATGCTAAAGAGGCTGGCGCTCCAATCCCAGTAGTTAAAACAGCAACACTAGACCACAGCACTTACGCTAGCTACAGCTGATGAGCCAGTAATTGCATAAGAAAGGGTATTTAAAGCTTTAGCATATTTCTTTCTAGTAACTCTATACTTGTCCAAGTCGCTTTACCTACTTCCTTTTGAAGTTCAGTTATTTGCTCTAACCTAAACTGTTGAACCTCCATTTTTTAAATGATTATTTTTAAAATTAATCTTGCACATATCTTCTTCTTATTAATTCTTCTGGCAGCACTTCATTAACAGAGTAAAACGCAATAAAATCAACATACTTAATGAAAATTAAGTCGAGTACTGTTAGTTTGTCTTTGCCAACCATCACAGTAACCTTGTCAGATGATACAAGGGTGTTTATTTCGTCTCCGTTTTAGTAATTGCAATAATGAGCTTAAGAGGGGCATCCAGTTTTCAACCTTTATCTGTATACCTCTAATTAACGTATGTTCTGGGAAACTAGGATCGCCCTCCCTCGGAGTAATAAATAAGCGAAAAATCATCGTCACTAAGCCGACGGTGTCACCCCCCCCTAAGGACTTCTTTCTCTGTAGCATATATTCAGAACACTGCCTAGTTATTTCAATCTTTTTTTTCTGTGTTCCTGGAACCAGGGGCCCTGCATTCAAAGCCTTTCTAAAATTGTTTTTCTTATCAAAGTATACATTAGGGTTTCGTAGTTCAAACTTTAAATTCCAAGCAATTTCAGGAAGCAACGCCCAAGCATTCTCTCTTTTATGAATCTTAAATAAATGTTAGCGAACCGCCCAGAGAACGTGGACAAACGAGTCACGAGACAAAACACAACGCGTTTCGACCTCTTAGGTCTTCGTCTGGTGATAAATAAACGAATAAAACAACGGAAATTCACTTAGCTTTGATCGCTTCAGATCGCTCAGGCAGGGTTCAGCGCAAAGAAGGCGCAGATAAGAGAACAGTGCGGATCTTTAGGAAGAAACTTCAAACTATCCATCTGTTTTTATTAGAATATTTCTTCTACATTTTAATAAGCCACGTCTTTTAGCCTGTTTTCTTTTATGAAGTTTGTATTCATGTTGCCAAAATCGTTTGCCCTTAAATTTCTTATCTCTTCTAGGGTAGGATATTGCTGTCGTTTTTTGTCTTCAATTTCTGTAAGGCGTGGCGACCGCTAAAGGCTAGCTTTAACAGAGCTTTTTTTTTTTTAACAATGTCTCGTTCAGCTGAACAGTCATCAATAATAAACAGGTTTCAGTTCCTCAAAAGCCTATAGTAATGTTCTAAACAGTCGTCAGTTGTCGCTAGGATCAACTAAAAATATTCTCGTCTGTCAAATAAATTCCTTTTAATTGTTGTGCTTAATGGTTGT
>JAFLJL010019041.1:50196-55196 GCA_018398815.1 Conus ventricosus
CAGCCATAATGTCCAACACAAACTTGACGTTTGCTACCATCAACATCATACTCTGTGCTTAACCTTAAAAACATAATTAAATCATCTAACAAAATGAAAAAGCAACATAAAAGAGAAGGGTTGCTGAAAGGACACTTGCAACTGCACTGAAAAAAAACCAGGCCCCCTAAGAAACAAATGCCTTCCCACAGCAACATTGTATACCAAGCTACGGTAACTTCAGAAAATGAAAAAGAAACATATATAGGGATCACAGAAAACACTTTCAAACCCAGATACGAAAACCCAACAAACAGTAAATTCAAAATGAAAAATACGAAAATCAAACAGAGTGATTTGGAGACTCAAAGATAAAAAAAAAATAGACTACAACATATAAAGGAAAATCATAAAAAGAGCAACACATACAACAATATTTCAAAAGATGCAATCTATGCTCCACAGAAAAAATGGTTATATTATGTAAACCACACCTAGCAACCTTGAATACAAAAGTAAAATAGTAAACAATTGCGGGCACAAATGAAATCTTTGTAGCGGCACGCCACCTGAACAGACCCCAACAAGAACCACAGACCACACGTGAAGCGACTCGCACGTGCAGAAAGGGAATCGGGTCCCGCACGCTATAAAAGACAGATAGCGTGCCCCAAAAGAATATCCCTGAGGAGAGCGAGAGGTTCGAAACAAGCTTGTTGATTTAACCCTCATTTTTTAAAAATATTCTTAACAGATGGGGGTCAACCCAGGGGTTGAGCACCTTCAGATTTTTAAAAAACACTTTTTAATTGTTCAAAATATATACTAATATATAAATGGAAAATTCTGTGTGTGTGTGTGTGTTTGTGTGTTGTTTTGTGTGTGTGGTGTGTGTGTGTTGTGTGTGTGTGTGTGTGTGTGTAGACTAAAAAACGGCTTAACCGATGTAATGAAATTTGGCGGTACGTCTGTTGTGACCCCAGGAGGGGTTTTGGGCAAATCTCTAAAAAATAAAACCTTTAAAAAACCTTTTAAAAAACTGTAATAACGGTTTCAAAGGACATCTTTTTTTCCTCTGCTTTTCTTCAATTAGCCGTTGGAAAAATTGCACAGGTACAGGACTACTTCTCTAAAATTAGGACCGTTATTTGGCAGTTAAAAAACGTTATTTAACATTTAAAAACCGTTAAAAACACCAAACCCTAAAAAGAAACTCTTTAAAACCCGATCTTCTTGAGACTTAGCAGGGACGTCTGTTGTGACCCGAGGATGGTTTTGGGCTAATCTTTAAAAAAAATAAAACCGTTAAAAACTTTATAACGGTTTCAAAGACATCTTTTCCCCTGCTTTTCATCAAATGGCCGTTGTGACATTTGGGACAGGTACATCGAACCTAGAGGGACATCTCCCGAGTAACATATGGTCATTGGACAGTTTTCTACGCCCGTTATTTATGACCGTTAAAAAAACCCTTAACAACACTACCCCCTAAAAACGATCAAAAAAACAAGGGAGTCGTCGGATCGCCACCAAACTGACATAGTCTAGAGGGACCTACTGGGATAACACTGGGTCATTCGATAATTTTGCCCACGTCTCTTGTGCCCACTCTCTATGTGCCCACGTCTCTATATGCCCAAAACGTATGCCAGTGGGAGTTTCGGGTAGGGACCTCTATGTCAATAGCCAAACTTACCATGGCCAAGCAATGGTCAAACTGACAGTGGTCAGTTGTCAAAACTGACCAATGGGCAAGCAATACCACTTTTTTGGGCATATAGAGACGTGGGCACAAAGAGACGTGGGGGCACAAAGGGATGCTTCGGACGGGAATGGGATCTTTGTGCCCACGTCTCTTTGTGCCCCCGTCTCTTTGTGCCCACGTCTCTATATGCCCAAAACGTATGCCAGTGGGAGTTTTTTGGGTAGGCATCCTCTATGTCCCAAAAGCCAAACTTACCCAGTGGCCCAAACAATGGCCCAAAATGACCAGTTGTCAAACTGGTCAGTCTGGGACCATTGCTTGACTACTGGTCACTTTGAACCATTGCTTGACTACTGGTCACTTTGACCATTGCTTGACTACTGGTCATTTGACCATTGCTTGACCACTGGTCAGTTTTGTTGTTGATATAAGGTACCTACGCACAACTCCCACTGGCATAGGTTTGCATATAGAGATGTGGGGACAAGAGACGTGGGCACAAAATACCACTTTTTTGGGCATATAGAGACGTGGGCACAAAGAGACGTGGGCACAAAGGGATGCTTCGATAAAAAAATTTTTATGACCGTTATTTATCACCGTTAAAAAGCGTTATTTCTAAATTTAGACCTTTCTTCATGAAATTTGGTATACAGGTGTAGTTTTTAAATGCGGAACAATGATATACAACTTACACGAACCGAAACTTAAAAAATTTACCGTTAAAAACCGTCATTATATAAATTTTTAAACCCTTCTTGAATGAAATTTGGTTTTACAGATGCAGTTTTACACGCTGAAAAATGATATACAACTTACACAACGGGAAAATAAAATTGAACGTAAAAAACCGTTAAGATTTTTTATTTCTAAATTTAGACCTTTCTTGATAAAATTTGGTATACAGTGCAGTTTTACACGTGATCAATGACAGACAACAAATATGAACAGAAACTTGAAATTGACCGTTTAAAAACCGTTATTATATAAATTTAGACCTTCTTGATGAAATTCGGTATACAGGGGCAGTTTACACGCTGAACTTACATATATGAACTTACACGAACGGAAACTTAAAAAATTTACCGTTAAAACCGTTATTTTTATATATTTAGACCGTTCCTGTTGAAATTCGGTAACAATGCAGTTTACACGCTGAACAAAGATATACAACTTACACGAACGGAAACTTTAAAAATTTAGCGTAAAAAACCGTTAAGATCCGTTTTTTTCTAAATTTAGACCTTTCTTGAAAAAAATTTTGGGATACAGGTGAAGTTTACAGCTGATCAAATGATAGACAACTAATATGAACCCGAAAAATTAAAATTGACCGTTAAAAACAGTTAATTTCTAATTTAGAGAAGGTAGTCTGTAGAGGATTTCAGAAATACACCGAAGTTATGATGCTCTGCAATACCGTCTAAATTTTTGTCTGTCAACAAGAGCCCAGGGCAATCTGACCTTCCGTGTTTTACACATGGAATGTTTTACTTGCAGCATCACGAACTGGAAGCGCAGAAACACTGACTATACTTGCGCCAAACAGGGAGACCAAAATGTTGTCAACCCAAGCCCTCCTCCAATAGACATAAACATCGTGAAAAATGCAATCTTTCACAGAGTTGTCATGTTGAGTTGGGTTCAACGTCCCCTGCCAAATCAAGGATATGCCCGACAGCTGGTCCGTCACATTAGCCTACACCTGCGGGGCCAGGGGGGACAACGGGTTGAACTATGGTTTTTGAGCTGAAAAACATTCCAAGTGAAAATTTCCAAGACCAAACCGGGATTGGAACCACGACCTTTGGATCAAGAATCCAGCGCCTTATCCACTAGGTTAAAGGCGGCCCCTACAGAGTTGTCATTTTGGGGCACTTCAAAGGAGGAATTGAGAATGCATCGGTAAGTTCATTTAAGTACAAGGCATCGCTCTATCGACTGTGTATCTTATTACGAAAAAAAATTGTGAGGTAAAATTTTTGAGAGGCAAGAAGGGATTTAGAGCAGAGTGAGGACAGCTACCCCAAGTTTCAGGAGACGCGAAGAGTCTGATGGAGGACATACTGGGACTGTGTCGCTTGGACAGAGAAAAATCATCGTCACAAACCCTTACCTCCTGCATTAGTTCAACTGCCACATCAATGTGGAAATATGCAGAGCATAAAATCCATCAAGTACGTCCTGAAGTATTCCACAAGGGCACAGACCAAGCCGTCTTCCAACTCCAAGCCACTCAGGCAGGTGAAGGAGCAGCTCAACAACCTCCAGTCGTTGATGAGATCCAAATGGCCAGAATGCCCGCTACGTTGGCAGCATCGAGCGACCTGGAGACTCCTGGGATTTGACCTGCATGAGCGCCACCACATGGTGCAGAGACCAGCTGTCCATTTGGAGATTGGACAATGGCTAACTTCAATCCACACAACACAGCGCAAAGAGCACAAGGCAACCCTTACCGCCATCTTTAGCCTATGCTTTCAAGACCCTACAGCACGAGAGCTGAAGTACGTAGAAGTCCCTGAGCACTTCACATGGATGTCCACTCAGAATAGGTGGAAGAAACGACAAAGGGGCACTGCAATCCGGCGATTGTACAGTATCAGTCCTCGCCAGAGAGTGCTACTCTTGAGGCTTCTACTCAACGTTATGAAAGGACCCCGTTCGTACGAGGAGCTGAAGATTGTAAATTGTCATGTTTGAGTTGGATTTAACGTCCGTGCCCAAATCAAGGATATGCAAATGGCTGGTCCGTCACATTAGCCTGACACTTGCGGGGCCAGGGTGGACATCGGGGTGAACTATGGTCATTTTAGCTGGAAACATTCCACGTGAAAATTTCCAAGACCAAACCGGGATTGGAAGCCACGACCTTTGGATCATGAGTCCAGCGCCATATCCACTAGGTTATGGCGGCCCCTACAGAGTTGTCATCTTGGAGCACTTCAATCGAGGAATTGAGAATGCATCGTAAGTTCATTAAGTACAGGCATCGCTCTATCGACTGTATCGTATTACGAAAAAAAATTGTGAGGTAAAATTGATTGAAGAGGCAAGAAGGGTTATAGAGCAGAGTGAGGACAGCTATCCCATGTACAGGAGACGCGAGGAGTCTGATGGAGGACATACTGGGACTGTGTCGCTTGGACAGAGAAAAATCATCGTCACCAACCAGTGGGTTGTCCCCTTCAACCCTTACCTCCTACATTAGTTCAACTGCCACATCAATGTGGAAATATGCAGAGCATAAAATCCATCAAGTACGTCCTGAAGTATTCCACAAGGGCACAGACCAGCCGTCTTCCAACTCCAAGCA
>JAFLJL010019041.1:60196-67696 GCA_018398815.1 Conus ventricosus
AGTGTAACAACTGTCAGGATAAAAAGCTACAAGGAAATTTCACAGAGGCCACACACTATGTCACTGGTGTCACGGACTGTCACTGGTGTTACTTTTTTCATGTTATGTTACCATTTTAATTCAGATGTTACCATTTTAGTTCAGATTTTGACATATAATATGTAATATGCTTTATATTTGTTCAAAACAAAGTGATTTGCTTATCTTCAAATGTTCACAGACTAGTGACTTCCTTAGTAATTCATGTCCACAAAATGAGACTTGAAAGATGGTGAGTCACTGATGTTACCTACTGCCAATTGTTTTACAATCATAAAATGCATTTATCTTTACATTTTATGTCAATAGTAGTGTCCATTTTCCAAAGTACCTAAGGGGTTAAAAGTATAGTATGAATGCTGATAATGACATGTCTATGTCTCTTAAAATTATCACAGCTAAAAATTGACTCCGATATTTGTCACTGGTGTTACAGACTGTCACTGGTGTCACTGCTATGTCACTGGTGTCACCATGATATATTTTTTTAATTTTCCAAAGGTTTCTAATTTTTTATACAAATACAATGCTGCTGTTTAACGCCTTTTAGTCCAAAGCATACATGAAAAAATAATCATGAACAACTTTTCATTTTTTCATATCCATTTCTAGATTAAAAGTTATCAGAAATTGTTAAATCTACCAAAAGGTTCATTTTTGTTTTTAAATCTGATGTTTTTTTATCAAGAATACTTGTCCAACCCTCTGAAATGAAAGATCTTTTGCATGTTTCTTCACTTTATGTGCAAAATATATTTTTGGACCAAAAATAATTTCTTGAAAAAAAAAATCAAAGGATTGTGACACCAGTGACAATATTCCATGTTTATTTTTGTTTAATTATTTTTTTTTACCATTTACGTTTCAGTCAAAGATGGCATCTTTGGTGATTGAATACATCTATGTTTACTTGATCACACTAGATCATCAGAAAGTTGATTTGAATAAAGTTATTTTGAAGATTTCATTTGTCTGAAATTTAGTACTTTTTTGAAAACCACCCATATATGTATGCGAGGCCGCGCGGCATAAGCTCTCTCGCTATCGTCATATTCAGCAATATGTTCGCGACACAAGATTGGCATTGGCTACCTTGCGAGTCATAGTTACTCCCGCCATTTTAACCGCATCTTCAGCCTTAAGTAAGCAAAAACACACACACAAACACACACACACACAACACACAACACACACACACACACACACACACACACACACAAACACAGGTATCTGTATATGTATTTATGTATTATGTGAGGCCGCGGCATAATTTCTCTCTCTCTCTCTCTCTCTCTCTCTCCTCTCTCTCTCTCTCTCTCTCTCCTCTCTTTGTCTCTCTTTTCTATCTTCAGCCCATAATGTCGCAACACAAGCTTGACGTTTGGCTGCCTTGAAAGTCATAGTTACTCCCACCGTTTCATCCGCACCTTCAGCCTTAAGTGAACGGCAAGAGAGAAACGCACACACGTATCTGTGTATCTATATATGTATGCGAGGCCGCGCGGCATAAGCTGCATATTCAGCAATATGTTCGCGACACAAGATTGGCATTTGGCTACCTTGCGAGTCATAGTTTACTCCCGCCATTTTAACCGCATCTTCAGCCTTAAGTAAGCAAAACACACACACACAACACAAACACACACACACACACACACAACACACACACACACACACACACACCACACACACACACACTAACACTAACACTAACACACACACACACACATACACACACACACATGCGCGCGCATATTCACCCTTAAACGAGGGAGTCTGTGCGCGCGCGTCTGTATGTCTAATGTATGTATGTGACGCCTCGACAAAACCACAGTCGGGCTCGATATCTTCAGCCTTAAGGCCGCAACGCAACGTAGGCATTTAGCTACCTTCACCGGCTTCTTCAGCCTTAAGTGAGCGGGATGAGATACACACACATATCAAACCTCTCTCGCTCGCAGCATCTTCAGCCTTAGGTATACGACAAGAGACACACACAACCATACACACACACCACACACACACAACACACACACACACACACAACACCACACAGGTATCTGTATATGTATTTATGTATTATGTGAGGCCGCGCAATAATTCTCTCTCTCCTCTCTCTCTCTCTCTCTCTCTCTCTCTCCTCTCTCCTCTCTCCCTCTCTCTCTCTCTTTGTCTCTCTTTTCTATCTTCAGCCATAATGTCGCAACACAAACTTGACGTTTGACGTTTGACGTTTGAGTCATAGTTACTCCCACCATTTTAACCGCATCTTCAGCCTTAAGTAAGCAAACACACACACACACACACACACACACACACACACATACACACACATGCGCGCGCGCGGGCGCGCGCACTCGTATATATATATATTTATATATATAAGCATATGCTAGCCTGCCTGAGAACTGTGGGAATGGGGAGGGGGCGGGAGGGAGAGGGGGAATGAAAAAGAGGGAGAGAGCTGGCAATGACACTGGGTCTAAGACGAAATCTACTCGTCTTAGCCTACCAGCCATGAATGATTGTCTGACGAAAGGAGGTTGGGGGGGGGAGAGGGGGCGGCAGGAACCACGCCCCATCGTCAAGGCTCTGACACTGAGCCTGAGTCCAGCAAGAAACACAAGTTACTTCATTGTGCAGCATTTTAGGAGGAAGGGAGGGATGAGGTAAGATCCATGAGACAAACAATAGAGAGAGATCTCTTCTCTCCTATTGTTTGGCTTTGGATCTTAAGCCTATCAGTATCTGGGACATTGACACAGCATCACAGCAAAGTGAAGGCGAGGGAAACGGAGGGGGTAAATGATGGAGACAGATCACATCAAACAAGTGTCTGTATGGAGGGTGGAATGTATTATACAGGGCCATCATATACCATGTCAGATGGCAATCAGTTAATGAAAGATTGGGAACATGGGAAAGGCAAAGCAAAAAAGCCAAAAACGGCGACGACATGCCCCAGGAGATGAGGATACTGATAAGGCGGTCGAGTCTGAACCTGTTCGGACCCTAGACAGAGGGATCCAGAACTGATCCGGTGGTTGAACTGGGAAGGGGGGTGTGACGGTACGAAGAAAAGCTGTAAACAACACCAGTAATGAAGAGAAATACCTCAGTTACCAAAGATCCTCCAAATGAAAAACAGAAGCTCAAGTAGCACAACCCAACAAACAGCAAGCACGGAAGGGGAGGGAGGGGGATACGTGGAGACCCAGAAGAGATGCATGAATGAATATTACTGACACATATGGGAACAAACTGACACACAAAGCACGACTTCAGGGACAATATTGACCAAGAAGACAGGAGGCTCGTGACAATTGTAGTACCATGTGTGATGAGAGTTTGAAAACATTCCACAGCCGAAAGGTGAGTGGCGTTGAAAGTAACAACGGCCAACTGAAATCTGATGAAAATGAGCTCAAGGAGGAGGTGGAATGGGTGAGAATGACTAAGGATGACAGTGGAGCGTGACCAATAAGATAACTTTGCATGTTTAGTAGTCTGAATGTGAGCTTGAATGTGAGTGGAGAAGGCATACCATGTCTGTGATCTCGGAATGATTGGGTTGGTGGAGCGTCAGGTGTCTTATTGGACCAGACCAGAAGTTGGAAATGATGACATTGATGGACGATTTTGTATCAGTTGATGGCAATGTTCGAAGATGCGGAGGTGGAGGTACTGGCAGAAGTTGTGGGTTCCCTGAAAGACTCGGCCGGTCGCAAGCAATCCATGGAAGAACATGCGGGGAAACATGACGATGTAATCGAGGCATTGTTGCACCAGGGTTGGGAGGACAACTTATGCTCCAGCAGAAAACAAGATGAGGCTGCTAGGCTAAACAGAGGAGCGGAGGCCTGAGGGAGCGCCAGGAAAAAAGACCGAGCCAAAGAATGAAACAAGCTTTTTGGGGGAGGGGGAGGGAAGACATTAACTATCTTTAAGAGCCCACCGACAATAGCGCAGAGGACGACCCCCCCCCCCCTTTTTAATTCAGAAAAAAGGATCAGGGAGAAGAGACACCAACAGTGACATCTTGGCCTGGTCTTGCACTTTCAAAGACAAGTAACAAGCAGACCATAAGCCAGATGACGGTAGATAAAGGAGGGGTTGAGGTTGGGGGAGAAGCAACCAATCAAGAAACCACTACAGTGAGCAGATAAAGGAAGTCTGACAAGGGAGAGGGGTAGGGCATGTCAGCGAAATATATAGACAACGAGAATCGATCTAGCGGAGCCAGAACCGGGACCAAAATAAATTGTGTATGCTGGATTGTATATACCAAATTAAAGCGAAGAAGATCTAATAGCATATTAAGTTGTTTTGATGTAATTTGCTTGGTCTGAGACTTTTTTGCTGTTTGAGTTCGAGCCTTATAACGTTCCTGTTATGTATGAAACATTTTGCTGTATAAGACGATAAGACAGGGAGGGGCTCAGGTGGCTATTATTTACTATCCGAAAAACATTAGAGAAGAAAATCAAGGTATTGACATTTGATTTTGTTCACCTTTTATGCTGGACTTCAACCAAAGCATATGAGAATAGTGATAATAAGATATCTCTTCATTACGCTATATGTACACTGCAGAGAGTCCTTACTATTAGGATAGGTCTATGATTGTTCATAGACAAAGTAGATGATTGATCGCCTCAACATAGAAACAAGGCAAAGATTACTATTATTTAATGGCGAGCGATTGAATTCACGTATAAGGATGGTCTTGAGTACCGCAGATGATAATGATGGATCCAAGAGGATCCTGTCACCTATATATTTCATACAGGAGTCACAAGATACACACATCTACGGAATTCGGAAGGACACTCATTGAGTTGTGTTACATGCTTTAATTTTTACCGATTCACGGCTGAAAGACGGAATTTTGACTTATCCTACACTTTTCTTTCGGGTCGAGGCAACAGTGTGTAGATATTTTCTTTGTTCCTTGAAAATTCTTGGTTTGGTCAAAGACTTTCCCAATCGAAGCAGAATTGAATCAGACCACTTAACCCATCCCCCCCCCCCCCCCCCGATCGCATTCGCCGACTAGAAGAAGAGACTAAGTAAAAGAAAGCTATTATCAAATAAGATAAATATGGGCGCGGGAAAGGCATAGCGTATAAGACTTTTAGAAGATGAGCGCCAGTGCGGAGAGGGAAAGTTTCAGAATTATGCGTACATACAAATGAGGACATTGATAACAAACATCAACAACTTTATTGAGTTGCTCAAGAAGCTGGGGAACCCATGAATAAAAGGATAGATAGGGGGGTATATAGAACAAAAAATGCAGGTTCGACAGCAGTAGTTTACCAAATTAAGATGGACGCGAGAAATGCCCTTAATAGTTGTAGAATTATGGATAGAACTAGAAAATCCCACAAAGATATGAGACACTACTAAATGAATATACTAAAAAGGAACGCTATATAAAAGACCAATAAGGGGAGAAGAAAAAAGCTTTACCGACAAAGGGTTTACAAGAATCTTATGGACCTAGAAAGGATAGTAGAAAATTTTGGAAAAACAACTAAGGGGGTACGTAAGACAAGACTGCTTAAGCGGATATCACAATCAAACAGTGGGAAAGAGCACTTTATAGAAACTGACATCCAGCAACTATGAGGTAGTTGGGGCGAGACGTGTGGGGAATTCAGATGACCGTCCTGATGAGATAATCCAGATTGAAGAATTAGATACTGAGATACGAAGAAGAAGTTCACACCGCGATGAAGAAAATGAAGGCAGGAAAAGGCAGCTGGCGCGGACCAGATACCACCTGAATTCTCAAGGTGATATCTAACAAAATTACACCCTATTTTAACCTATTATTTAATGCTATTTTAACAAGTGTCATTCCGATGAATGGGCAAAGTCACAATAGTCGATCCACAAATGGGTTAAACAAACCTACCAGGAAATTATCGAGTATTTCTTCTTAAGTATGACCAGTAAAATATTTACTCCATTTTAAACAAGAGATTGTATAAATGGCAGCGGAGAACATTAAATTTAACAGGGAAGCAAGCAGGTTTTAGAGAAAATTATGCAACTACAGATCACATTTATGCCCTAACACAGATGATTTATTAAAACTGGCTATATGGTAACCGTAGGAAAAACAATGTATGTAGCTTTTATTGTTTATCAAAAGCTTTCGACACTGTAAGCGGGATAGACTCTGGGACATTTTGGCAAGAACATCGGGCTTTAACCAAGTGCTCAAAAATGCTAAAAGCAATATTAAGGTAGTCAAGGTCGAATAAGGTATGGAGCTGAAAATCGGAATTTATTAGATGTCCATTAGGGTTTAAAACAAGCTGTTTATGTCCCCTAAAATTCTCCCTACTTATCTCGAAGTAGCAAATAGATTAAACACTCGGCCGCCAGGGCTATCAGTTTTTTCCAGGAACCCAGAAATTTAAATATTAATGTTCGCTGATGATTTTAGCAATATTTTCACAGGACCCTGCAGGCCAACAAATCTACTGATATACTAGGAAACTCAGATCAAACTTAGGGCTGACAATTAATTTACAAAAATCTAAGATATCGTTTTTGGAAACGGGGGGTTCTTGGGAAGAGAGAAAAATGGTACGATAAAGGTGAGAAATGTTGAAGACGTCAACAACTATAAATACCTAGGCTACACACTAACTACTAAATTCTCAGTTGGCTATAGCCCTAGCGGAATATGTGGGGAAGGCTAAGAGAAAAATCTTTCAATACAGAAACCATGTACGCGCTTGGACAATCTAGACCTCGATATATATTTCAAATTAATAGATAGGCAGGTACCTCTACTTAATGTATGAGCTGAAATATGGGGTACAAACCCTTACTGTCATTGAAGGAGTGCATATGATGGCTTGAAAAAAATTTCTAGGAGTAAAGAAAAAAACACCAAACTGTTTTAATATCTGGAGAAATGGGTAGGTTTCCTCTTTACATAGGAAGTGCCATGAGAGCTGTTAAATACTGGTTTCAAATATTAAACATGGACGACGATACGAATACCAGACATGGTATGAACGCGAAAAAAAACAGAACAACGAAAGACGTAGCTGGGCGATGCACATAAAATAGAATACTAGATGAAAACGGCTTCTCAGAAGTTCTGGATCAACCAAGGAAACCCGTCTGTAAATGCATTTTTAAGGCAGCTCAATAAGGATGAGAGTATTTACATACAACAATTGGCATGAGAAATGTGAATGAGTTTTCCGTTGCCAGACATATTTTACCTTCAAAAAACACATTTCAATGCGAAAAATATCTGCAGGAAATTACAATACGAAATTCCGTCAGGCGACCGCAAAAGACTCCGCCTAGGCGCGCTAACAAATTAATGTGATAGAAAAAATATACAGAAATGAAACCCAAATAGAAGTGTCCTGATTGCGAAGAAAAAGAGTCGGAACGGAGAACCTTTCTTAATGAAATGTCCAAACTACA